>PVHY01001953.1:23330-139827 GCA_004024945.1 Uropsilus gracilis | reverse complement strand
CATACTCATGTGTCACAGCATTTTTTTAAACTGGGTTGTGAACCATAAGTAGACTATGAAATTAATTTTGTGATTCAAAATTCTTCATGCATTAAAGAAAAATAAAGTAACCCAGTAACTCATAATGCAGATAAAGGTATTTATAATATATATCCTCAGCATAGATTGCATATTCAAAATATATTTAGTAGGGGGAAAAGGGGAGAAAACTGCTAATAAAGGAGGAGACAAACAGCCTAACAGAATAATGAACAAAAGACTCAGATACTTCACAAATAAAGATATACACATAACCAACAAGCATATAAAAACATTTTTCATTATCAGAAATTGAAAATTAATCTCACAATGAAAAATCACCTTATACCCAAAAGTGGTTAAACTATAGAGGAGACGATATGTGGTATTGGCAAAGATGTGAAGCAACTGGAACTCTATATACGAGTGCCTGAAGTACAAGTTGGTATAATGCCTTTGGAAACCTGGCAGCGTCAGCTGAAGCTGAGCATAGTCATCCGATCCCATTCCTAGACACATGCTATGAGATATGATTACATATGTCCACCAAAAACATGGCCATCAGCAGTGGAATGGACAGATCGTGGTATGTCCATAGATGGAACTGCACAAAGCCACGTGGATGACCCTCACAAACATAGCTAAAAGAGTAATCTGGTTACAAAGACAGTTTATGACTGCATTGATGTGAAGAACACAGACAAAAGCAATCTTAGAAATTAGAAGTCTGAATAGCAGTTATCCTGGAAGAAAAGGCAGGTGAATGGGAAAGAGCAGAAGGGGCCTTTCCAGGTGAAGGTAATGCTCTGTCTTTTGCTGTAAGGATTGTTTACTGGGGTGTTTTCAATTTGTGAGAATTTATCAAGCTCTTCATTTATAGCATGTGTAGTTTACTGTATGTATGTCATGCTTTAATGTAAGTTTATATAAGGTAAATTTATAAGCCCATTATAAATTAATAGAAAATAAGAAATTTAAGTTCCGTGTCTCCATATGTATGTCTGTGCTGAGTTGAAATGTCAAGTGTATTTCTTACTATGAGTCACAATCAAAAATTTGAGAGTCACTGATTTAATCTAACACTTTTATTTTAAGATGAGAAATCTGAGACACAGAAAAAAAAAGAGGGAAGGGGCGGGGGAGGGGGGCGACTCAGAGCAGAGCTAATAGGAAAGCAGAGATGGGAGAGGACTCCAGTCTCCTTCTGATTCTGTCTTCCTCTTCTGCTGTAGTTGGTGGGATGGCATTCAGATGAGTAGGCTCAGTCTGGAATCTTCATCCCTAGGAGGCTGCCCTTTGCTTTTGGTCCAAGGGGAGTGATTGTTTTTCCACCCACGACAGTCATCAGAGACCCAGCCACCTCTGCAGGAGCCTGGCTCCAGCTCTCCAAATCCCCTCCCTCCTTCCTGTCTCTTCTGCCCTGGTCTGCTTCCCTCAGAGCTCCGGAAACACCACTCAATCGTGTTTTTATTTGTGCAAAACGGCTATCGTGCCAAAACTGTTTTATGGTTGTGGAAGTTGGAAAATGGGTGAAAATACATCGGAAGAATATCATCCAACAAAATAGGTTTCTGTTCCCCTTTGTGCTTTGATTTTATTATAAAATTTGTGAGTCCATTCCACAGACCTCTTCTGGGAGGGGAGGGGTCTCCCACCCTCAGACAGAACAGTCAGACAGAACTTCACAGAGGAAGAAAATACTGACTGGATTGTAAGCAGCTTAGTCTGAATTTCACACAGGGCCTGGGGCCAGCTGTGCCCAGAGACTTAGATAAGACCAGTGAGTTTTCCATGTCTTTTCATTAGGGCCCCAATACATCTGGCGGCTGCACTCAGGACTCACCCCCACCTCCCCAACACAGGGAAATACTTGCATTGTAACAGTCCACCTATGCCTGGAGGGGCTCTAGGGCAGTGGCTAGAAGGGATCTCAGAAGTCTTTCCCAAAGCCCAGACAACTGAAACTAAGGGTTAAAGAAAGAGAAAGTGCAGTCAATATTGCCAAGGCCTGGCCAGTCAGTGGGCGTGTCATTGGGGAAAAGTAATGTTGCCTTCTGGGAACTGCCTGCGGTTCTCAGAGTTAAAATTGGGAGGATTCAGAGGAGGTAGGCAGGAACCAAATCATGAAGGGTCTTGGTGTCCTGGAGAACCAGGGTCAGGAGGAAAACTGAAGCTGGGACCCAAAGATAAACCCAGTTTTTTTTATTGAGAAAGGAATGTGGGCATTGCTTTCATTTGCATCTGAAAGATGCAGACTAAGACTAGTCTGAGGCCAGTTTTTCTTTTCTTTTTTTTTTTTTTAAACTTGCCCTGAAATTCACATAGATAAGACTTGCCTGTAATTTTGAAGCTAGAATAAAAGATCCTGGTGGACACAGCCGGGAATGCTGTTGTGGTTCCAGGCCTTTGTTTATGGCACTAGCTGTGCCATCTTCCAAAGAGAATCTTCTGATCTGGGCCTGGCTGAAGGCCAGAGTTAGAGTGATGAGTCAGACTAAGTTCCCAGCCTCACCACCTGCAGGTAGATGGACAATTCATACTCAACACAGATGTGATTCAGCAGTTATTATTCAAAAGGAGAATGTCGCAAACCATGGTCTAGGACACTAGAGCCCTACAAAATGTTTTGAAAATAAAAAGGAGAAATTCCATGTTGAATTACCTGAGAAGCACTGTTCAGAAGCATTGATTCCTCCCAGATCTCACAGCCACTGGCAACCTGGCAGACTCTAATAAGTCCTAAAGTGGGGTGCCAGCCTGTTTCTAAAACTTGGTTGCCCCCACACCCATTATTTGAACACTCATCAAAATCCTCTATTTTCCAGAACTTACTTGATAAATGCACCCTGGAGAATATCTTCTAGGTGCCTGAGAGCTCTATGAATGGAAAATGGACTCCTGGAGAGAACAGGAGGGAGATTTTGTGCTTCTGATGGTACAAGGCTCAGTCTGAGCCTGGCAAAGGTCTGCCCCCCAGCAAGTATCCAATAAGTACTTAGTAAACAGAGGCATGATGGCCACATTTACCAGTGAGAAGTTCCAAGATGTGAGCAGAGGCCAGGATGCAGGAGTTGTGTAGAGGCATGTTGGATACTACCTTTGGCAATACATAAAGTCTATTTCCTCTTTCCTGCCCCCTTTCTTGGACTACTTTTGAAAAGGGCAAAGCAGGGAAGTGAAGGTAAAGCGTTTGAAGGTTTCATGCGGCAGAACTAGATGGCCTGGGTTTGAATTCTGGCTCCATGTGTCCTGAGCAAGCTCATTAGATAGGCCACCCTAATTTTTCTGTGTCTTGGTGACTTCATCTCTAAAACGGGCCCCCAAGTGGAGCCCAGCTTAACAGCACCCAGGAGGAAGCATTACCATAAGCCTGGTCTCTAGGCACATGACCAGCACCCTATACCCTGAGTCATTCCCATGTCCTACCTTCTCCACCAGTTACCTCCCAGGGCCTTTGTCCAAACTCCCTTTCCCAGTGTTTCCCAACAGATTGTGATCTCAACACAATCCTGAGTGAGGCAGTCTGCACAGTCCTTCCCACCCACCCCATCCCTCAGGACCCTCAACCCTCCTCCTCCCCTCTCTCCTGCATTACGAAGTGTCAGGCTGTTTCTTCATTTTTCAATAGTCAGGGCTGTTTGAGGTAAAGCTCAGTTTTCATCCCCGGTTATGGGTGCTCAACCACTCCAACTGGGTAAATATTTCTGAGGGAATTCAGTATATCTATTATTAATTTACTGCAAGCAGTTGCTGTATTTTCTAGACTCACTTCAGCTTACAAATGCTTTTGTAACTGTGTAGCATTCTTCAGACCTTAATGCTTTTCACAGAGTGTGGGTGCTATCAGTCCCTGCTGCCTTGCTCTCTTCCCTGAGTGTCCTCCCCCAGAAGGGTGGACAGCTGAGTGACTGAGGTTGTGAGGGACACACTGGATCCAGTGTTGCTCTGATAATGGAGCTCTTCGAGTCTTTTGGCTTCACACTTGGTTTATCGGCCAGAAACCTAGGTGTCATCAGTGATCGCATCCTCTGTCACAGTGCTATGTCCAATCTGTCACCAAGTACTAGTGATGCCATCTCCACAATCTCACAGATCTAATCCCTTCTCTCTTGTACTAATCTCACAGATCTAATCCTGTCTCTTTCATACTGCCACTGCTCAGCTGTGGTAAGAAACAGCTGCCTTCTCTCATCAATCGTGTCCCAACCACCCTGGTCACTCCACTGAACTCCCACCTTTGTGCCCATTGAACCCCCTTTGTTAAATAAGCTTTTCAATATCTGAATCACAGCCCATTCAAGTTCATTTTAGTAATGGTGTTTGACAAATATAATTCCCCCAATTAATAATGGACAAGACTACCCCCCCACACTTCCTTCCTTCCTTCCTCCCTTCTCTCCTTTTCCGTTTCCTTTTTATAAATTAAAGTGCCGTGTTTCACTTCAATGTGCATCACTGAAAATCGGCATGTGCATATGCTATACTAAGTTCACTGCTAAAAGGACTAGTCATCACCTAGTCAAGTGCGCTTTCTCCAGGAACCTCAAGGTCACAGTGGGAGGGAAGGAGGCAATTTGGGCAGGACTCTGCATCCCCTCACCAGCCCAGATGCAGCCCATAATCTCCCTAAGACTCTAGAAATTTTCTTTAGGGAAGTGGTGCATCTATGACAAAGATTTTGGAAGACACTATTCTACTCTTACTTATTTTTCTTTCCAGAGTAAAAATATGCCAAATGCTTTGCATGTATTCTCTTGAAGAAAGTTGTTAACCTTGTTTTATAGATTCAGAAACTGATGCCCAGAATAGTTAAGAAATTTGCCCATGCTGCTAGGGTGTGCTCCCCCCCTCCTCCATTGTCTCCTGTTTAAGATTGCAGATTTCAAGGACAGATGCTAAAATGTGAGAATGACCTTAGTCAAAATTCCCTTCAGGGAGATGGAGGAGGAAGAAGTAAAATGGTCCAGGTGCAGTTTCTGGAAGGCGGGAAATCAGAGGATATAAAGGGTGTGAAAACAAAGAGAGGGGAGGGGATCCAATATGGAGGTGAGATAGAGAGATTCATGGAGGAGAGTGATTTTGGTTTCAGCCATTTTGTAAGATGGAGATGTGAACCATGTGAGCTTGGCCATGTCGCCACCGGGGGACCTGCAGCCCTTCGCTGGCCTGGGCTAGCCACATGTGTGCTGAATGCAGTTAAGAAGTTTGCAGATTTAAACTCCATGTTGGAGTTTGTTTTGCTGAGTTTGACTTGTGTCTGGAAGAGACCGTGCAAAAGTTAGGCCTGAAAAGAAAGTGAATTTTGCTGGTCTGACACCATGGAGTTTCTACTACCTGAAAGACAAGGAGAACACAGCATGGAAGACAAGGAGGAACAAGCCAAAGGAGCAGCCAAAGGAACATGTCTTCAACCGTCTGGAGATGAACTCTGACTGGACATTGATGAGATGATCAGGACTGAGAGACTAAAGATTTTTAGGCAATCTGGGGAAAGGACTTTGGACAATGCTAAGAAAGGTTTTGGACAATGTTAAAGTAATCAGTTTTATATGTTTCTTTTGCAGTAATTAGAAAATCACTTTGTTAGAAATAAATTAGTCTGCACTGATAGTTTTGCATTGGTTTGGTATTTTGGTTGAGAAGGCTGGGGATGGTGAAAAAAAACCATAAGAGTTTAAACTGTGTTTCTAAGTTTTTCTTTTCTGCAGTTTTTGGAGCTGAAAGCAGAGAGCAGCTAGCTGGCTTTTGCATATCAATGGTAAAGGTGATCAGTGTAAATGCTAATGAACAGTTTGTAGCCTGCTTCCTAGGAAGAGAAGCAGGCCTAGGTATGTCTACTTAAGTTAAAGGCAATTGTAAATGGCCTGTTTGTAGCCTGCTTGGTAGAGAGAAGAAAGCAGATAGGTGTTTCCAGTTAAAGGTAATTGCAAAGAAACTGCTAGTAGCTTGCTCTGGAGAGAGAAGCAGGCCTATATGTTAAAGTTTAAGTCAAAAAGCCTTTTCTGGTTGCCCTGTTTCAATGCTACACAGTCAGTGGGTCCAGAATCCCTACTCAGGATTGTCAGATTCCAAACTCTTTCCACTGCTCCCTGTTGCCTCCCACAGATCTGTGCTGCCACAAACAGAGCTTCCTGAGTTATCCTGTCAGTATGGTGAAGCTCCCAGAGAAAGCATTGTGGCTACATTCAGTGTCCCGTATTCAGAAGAACTGCCTTCATTCCTAGGGTTTCTGGTTGTGAGACGTTAATCAGAGACTAATGAAATTCACATATAGGTCAGGGAAGAGCTGGGTTGCACCACCACATGGTTCTTTAATTTCAGAAATAAAGTTACTAGAGTTGAGTGCCCTGAATTCTCAGCACCTTCAGCACTCTCTGAGCCTTCCTTCCAGCTGTCAGGGACTTGTCCCAAGGGACCCTAGGTGAAATAACAGACCAGGGCAGGGAAATTCTGCCCTGGGGCATATAAGTAGTGGCATTTGTTTCCTCTTGACTGATGGGGAGTCCCTGACCTATCCTTGTGCCCAAGTTTAGGATATGCTGATTTTTAACTTTAGGGTAAACTCTGGTTTGTTGAATTGGCAAAGAAACTAGAACAGAAGGCAGGCAAGCTGAGCATGGACCCCCAACTCCCTCAAGAACTCAAAGTATGAGGGGCTTTGAGCAGATTGCTAGCCTAAGTTGCATCCTCAGTCGCTTGGACAAGATGTTCCTGCCTCCAGGACAAAGAGAGTTAAAAGCAAGCACTGACTCTACAGCTGCTCTTCCAGAGTTTAGATTGACTTCGCTCTTACTGCCATGCAAATTCTGCTAGTTAGGAAACTCTCTGGTCAGTTTTATCATCTGCAGAATGTGATACGGTAGGGTACAGCTCCCAACACAGTTGTTGGGGGGGGGGGGACAAAAAAAGCACTGAGAATAATGTCCAACACGTTGTTATTAGTTTTTGCGGTTATGCTTAACAGCTCCAATATGATTCTGCACTTTTGTCTAAAGTGTGTCCAAATGCCCCATTGATGACTATTTAAATTTAGATGGTTAATTTGTACATTGGCTGAGAAGATATACACTGACAGTCTGCGGCCATACCATCCTGAATGTGTTCAATCTCCTCTGATCTCGGAAGCTAAGCTAAGGGTTGGACCTGGTTAGTATTTAGATGGAAGATATACAGTGACAGAAAGCTTCTGTGGAATCAGTAATGTTTGACCTCAACATGTAATCATCATAACGGCCTCAGCATAGGTTACACAAAACACCTATCGAGTTATGGAAAAGGTTTCCTCCAGCACAGATCAGAGTAGGCACTAAGTTAATGTTTGAATTAACGAGTAACTGGATGGATGGATGGATGGATGGATGGATGGATGGATGGATGGATGGATGGATGGATGGATGGATGGATGGATGGATGGATGGATGGATGGATGGATGGATGGATGGATGGATGGATGGATGGATGGACATTAGCCTCTGGATTTAATTTGAGCAGAATAATAAATGTGCATATGAGTTCATAAGTGTGTGTAAAATCAGCAGAGAAAGCCCCAGTTATTTCTGTCTCAGGGAAGAAGTGAGTCATATAGTTTGCATATCCCCCATCAGTTAGTTTGTAAGGTCATTTTTCACTGGAGTCCTTTCAATCGTCTGGCACTAACAAAAGATAAGCACCCTCTCTGCCTCTCCTATGCCTTCATCCTCCAACAATGAGGGCTTTTGTGTCTATGGATGCTTCTTTCTCAAGGCCCCCAAGCCTTGTCTGGCTTCTATCAAGAGTATTGATGGGGGAGGAGATCAGACAGCTGAATTCAGGAAGCTGTGCCTATGGCCTAGTGCCAACTGTACAAGTCAGGCCGGGGCAGATAATTCAATATCTGTTCCAGGGTAGAGGCAGCCTGGTTACCTGAGCTAGCTTTCCAGCTCTCTGTAGTCAGGGCCCTGGAAGTCATCAAGCTCTGGTTTCCCAGAGTTTTTTGCTCCAGGCCCAGGGGAGGAGGTAAACCTAGAAAGGAACATGGGTGGGACATGGCAGAGGAGTAGGATGGCAGCCTCATGGTGTGAAGAATCTCACCCCACTTAGTCAAGAGGCTGCGGTGGCTATGGCATCTTAGGACTTCAACTCACTAATGAGATTAAAATGCCAATGGCTTGTCTCTACACATACACAGGAACACATTGGCTTGAGCTGCCTAATGAATGTTAGGAACTGAAGAAAGGCCTCAGCAGGCGCCTGGCTGATGCCTGTTGATTAGAATACTAAGCATGTCACTCTTGGAAAGCTAGCAATTGCTGGAGAGCAGACCCAGGTTTGAGGTTTCCTTGTAACCCTTACATTCCCACTGTTTTTCCAGCTGTTTCTAAGTCATCAGTGGACCAGGGTAAGAGATGGTTATGAGGACAATTTTGATAAAGGAAGGACAGCAATGATGATTATCACAATGCTACATAGTGGTTATGCACCTGGCTGCCCTCCAGCAACACCCGTGGGCTTTATTTCTTTGTTGCTTTGAAAACACAAAACCTCTGGACACGGTAGCTCGTGCCTGTAAACCTCAGCCTATGAAGCCGTGGGGGCTAGGGATTGCGGTTTGAGTCCCACCTGGGGCCCATAGCAAGACCTAGTTCCAAAAAAAATAGCTGGGCGTGGTGGTGCATGCCTGTAATCCCAGCTATCTGGGAAGCTGAGGCTGGGGGTTGCTTGAGTCTGTGGTACCCTGGGCAACAAGAGCCTGCGGTTCTACGGGCAAAAACAGTGAGACCTAGTCTCCAAAAAAAAAAAAAAACACACACACACACAAAACCTTGGGAGCTGCCCCAGTAAAATCTGGAAACCCAGAAAGTTATATGCTATTCTGTAAAACGAGGCACATTGAAAATAGCCTCCAGTAGAATGAGGCTACTTTTTATGCTGTGTGGTCTTGTGTTTATTGCTCTCAACCTTCGTGAGATCATCCTTGAAAGATTAGGTAAAATGACCAGTCACTATGGAAAAATGGCCTGATAATTCCTAAAAAAATTAAAAATAGAATTACCATATACCCAGCAGTTTCCCTTATATACCAAAATGATTGAAAGCAGGAATTTGAAGGGATATTTTATATACTATGTTCATAGCAGCACTATTCGCAGCAGTCAAATGTGGAAGCCACTCAAGTGTCCACTGATGGTTGAATGAATGGATAAACCTAACACGGTAATGTGGTCCCTACATGCAATGAAATATTTGCCAGCCTTATAAAGGGAAGGTTATTCTGAGCCATGCTACAACATGAATGAACCTGGAGGACCTGAAACTAAGGTCAGTCACGGAATGCTAATTACTATGTGATTACCCTTATATTCGATACCTGGGGGTAATCAGATTTCATAGGGCAAATAGAATAACAGTTGTCAGGGGCTGGGGAGGGGGCAGGTATGGCAGTTGTTAAATTGGTATGGAGTTTTAGTTCTGTATAATGAAGAACTCTGTAGAGAGATGGTTGTACAACAGTGAATATACTTAGTGCCACTGAACTGTAACTTAAAATGGCTAAAGGTGGTAAATTTTGTTTTAAATACTTGACTAACATTTTTTGAAAGGATTAGGTAACATCTCCTCAGACTCTTTTGAGAATGGCATAATGTAGCACCTCCAAGGGTCCTAGTACACTGCCTGAGAGACAACATGCTACAAAAATGCTTGTTTCCCTTTGCATTTGCTGATTTCTTTCATAGTCATGGTTTTTTTGTTTGTTTGTTTGTTTAGTTGGTTTGTTTTTATTTGTTTGATCTATGTACCCTACAAAAATAGGTCTGAAGGGAAGGGAGAAAGAAAATTAATGCTTGTTCAGAGCTAATTAGGAGTTATCCCATTTGACCCTTAGCTACCCTTGGGAGGTATTTCCATTTTACAGATGAAGAGACTAAGGTTAGATAACTTAATTAAGTTCACAAAACTAAGATCAGCAGAGTTAGGCTGACTTTTTAACTTTTTAACTACTCTTGGCCTAGAGCTGGCAGTGGAAGGTGGTCTTTCAACTCCAGGGAGAAAATGCAAAAAGCTATACCTTCTGCTTGACTTCAACATCATTTGAGGTGGTAGCAAGTTGGGTTGGGTGCCTTTTACAAATTCCTCAGAGGAAACAGCCTTCACTGGAGCAAGGCTGCATTCACCCAACCCAGTGCTCAGACCCAAGCCTCAGCCAACCCTCCTGCCCCAGCCACTGTTCAGCAAGACCCAGCCATTATCACAGCATCAAAATGGCACCCTCTTCCACAGAACTGGGCTCTTTGCTCTCATGTAGATACTAAATCAACCTTGAAAGAGGCTTCCTGCTCACTTAACCTAGCAGGGAAGACCCTCAGGGACAAAAGAATGTCAATTCCCTTCATGAAACATCTAGAAGGAGCCTCACTCTGAGATAATATGACTGCTGATGAATAGACAACTGTGGGCACTGCTTGACTAGGATCCCAGGGGTAATGTCAGTGCCAAAGTCAACATTAAAGTTAGGATTTTACTACAAATGTGATTCAAATTCAGCAACAAATAAAATACCTGCATTATCAACAACAATCATTACAAAAATAAATGATTAAATCAGACAACTGAATAAAGGTGGTGGTGGTCATGGTGGTGGTGGTGATAATGATACAGATGACAAAGTAACTGAACCAGATCATAAATTAGATTACCTAAAAAAATAAAAATCACACTCTTTAGATCCAAATCTCTGCTAAGCATTTGACCCAAATTTCCTCTATTTTGTCCTAACATGTCCCAGGAGGTCTACAATATCACCACTGTTTTACAGCTAAGGTAAACTGAGGCCAGATGACTCACGTGTCCAAGGCAATCACTGGGACTGGAACCTGACATCTGGGACATCTGGCCACAGACTATTTATTTTGACTCTAGCAGATTTACGATGTGGTAGGTAAATCAGGGTTGATTATTCACTTTCAGACACAAAACCATTTACTTACTTTACAAGAGGGATCCTTTGAAAAGCCACCCTCACATAGTGCATTTACTATAAAACCCTGATGATAAAAACTCTTCTGGGGGGAGAATGTTTGCAAGCATGATCCTTCCCATCTGTGTGGCTGTAATGTTCTCAGAGTGCTATTACAGGTATTATGTCAAACACCAATTTGACTCAGAGAAAAGCTCATTATTCTTCTCTCTGTAGTCATATCATCTACATGGTATTGATCCACGGTTAGAAAAATAGGCTTAGTAATGATTTTGAGTCTGATTTCTACTGCTTAACTTACTAGGGTAAGCTGCTTTGCCTTCTGAATCTCAGTTTCTTCATCCACAAAATGGGCATGATCACTGGGGACTTATATATCATGAATGTTACACCCTGACTCCAAAATGTCACAGAACAAACTGGGGAATGTCATTTGTAACTTACCATGCTCACCTAACAACCTTCTGAGGGTAATTTGGTTCAAGTAGATAGTTTTATTTCTCAATATTTATTAATATATTGATATATCCTGCCTTGTGCTTTGGTGTCTTGTACGTCCATCTCATGTGAACTTCCTATGTGCCTTTAGATCTTTGGGCACTGATGAATTTGAGTTTCTAGAAAAGCCATGTTAATGGGCATACAATGGATTATTATTCAGCACTCAGCAATGATAAAAGCATGCCATTTGAAACAATATGGCTAGCAATGAAAGGGATTATGCTAACTGAAATTAGTCAGAAGGAAAAAGTAGAATAATGGATGGTCTCACTTATATGTGGTTAGATAAATCAAAAGATAAATAAATAAAAGGACAAGAAATAGTAAAATACAACAAGCTAAATATAGAATTGAAACATACAGCAAAGGAGAGAGGTGAATGGCAGGGGTGAGGAAGTGGAAAGAACATGAGGGGAAATGGGGGTGGGTCATGGGTGATATGGTGGTGGGAGAAATATGAGCACTACAACAATGTAAAACAAATAGATTAATCAAATTTTAAAAATACGCATCCTACATGGATATTCCTTATATTCTGTGTCTCCCACACAACTCTAGGGCCTAATCAGGGAAGAGAAACCTAGAGTATCAGGTTCAAGCAGATCTTGGGTTACGTATCAAAGCATAGCAGGCAGGCACTTGGCCTCTTAGAGAAGAGATA
This sequence comes from Uropsilus gracilis, assembly GCA_004024945.1. Lineage (NCBI taxonomy): Eukaryota > Metazoa > Chordata > Mammalia > Eulipotyphla > Talpidae > Uropsilus > Uropsilus gracilis. The sequence continues at coordinate 127,693 of PVHY01001953.1, read as the reverse complement.
ACTGGCAATGCAATAGAGACAGACCCTATCTTGGTATTCAGAGGCCTTGGGTACCCCCCTGTGCATCAGTTCCCTTACCTAATTCACCAGGTTCTATGTCCTCCTAGTCATTGGAATACCCAGATACGAACGGTATCTGAAATAGCTGGAAAGTTGGAAAGCCTCACCCTTCATCAAATGCTGGAATCATCTGGAACAAAGGCAGTTGGAGAGTCAGATCCAGAGGTCAAAAAGGAGGTCAGAGATGAATAAGATATACTCCTGAAGGGTTTCAAATAGAAGGGTCAGAGAGGGGTGTTTTATGAACAGAAAAAGACCAGATCAAGTTGATACAGTGATTCAGGAGAAATGAAGAGTTAATGGTGGTGCGAATGGAAAGAAAATCACTAAGGTATAGTTGATAGGATATGATTTCTGCTGGTTGAAGGTGGGAAAAGACATACAGGAGATGATTCAAAGTTGACTGAATTTCAGCCCGTCCTCAGCCCACCCTACCCAGGTACTCCTATGAACTGTCCCCCCATGTCTCTCTGCAGCACACCCCTCCAGGTGTGCTCATCGTCTGTGGGTGTCTGCCTCTCCCACTTGCCCACCATTCAAGCATGTATTTACTTCCTTTCAGATCTCAAATCAAAGACTGACCCCTCCACTAAAGCTCTGTGTCTCCTATGATTACTTCATAGCACCACCCAAGTCTTGACTGTCCATCTCCCCCAGTGAGCACCAACACTCCCCACAACAGGACCTGTTTGGCTAGAAAAGAGCTCAAGATCACAAGAAATGCTTGCTAAATTTCCCAGCCCCTGCAGCCCCCAGGTTGAGCATCCCGGCTTCTAACAAGTGGTTTCCTAGCCATGTGGTATATGCTTTGGCACTGTTACTGGATTGTTCTGAATAAATGAGCTGTGATTTATCTGGATGAAGACACGATGAACAGCATCAGCTATGTAGTTTGTAGGGTTCAGTGCAACACAGAAATACAGGGCCCGCTGGGGTAAGCATTAAGAGTTTTGAGCTGACCACAGCAGAGCACTTAACCAGGCAGAGGCCCTTCCGAGCTCGGGTGCCTGTGTAACTACCCAGATCACCCAACCAGGAAGTTGACTGATCCTGCATGAAGACCTGATCGGAAAAGGCTGTAAATACCAGGTTTCCATGTTGTCGTGTAGGGAATAAGTTACCATAGAAGGAAATTGAATAGTAGTGACATTTAAAGTTTATTTCATTTTCCCCCTAACTGCAAATCATATTCTTTGTGAGAATTTGCACAAGTGAGAAAGATACAAAGCCCTGTTAATCCCCTCTTCTTCCTACCGTCTGTCCTACAGACACCAAATGCAAAAGTAACCAGTGAACATTTAGTTAATGTTTCCTGCTCTTTTTCTGAGGTTTTGTTTTTTCCGATGTAATATAGTTAAGATCATACTTAAGCTACAGCTTCTTGTCCTGCTGCATTCAGGAGACATTGGCAGAGAAAGGGACAGTTTGTTTATTTATTTATTTACTTATCTATCTATCTATCTATCTATCTATTTATTTATTTATTTATTTATTTATTTATTTATTTATTTATTTATTTATTTATTTACTTGAGACTAGGTCTCCATATTTTTGCCCATGGAACCACAGGCTCTCGTTGCCTGGGGTACCACGGACTCAAGCAATCCCCAGCCTCAGCTTCCCAGGTAGCTGGGATGACAGGCGCGCATCACCACGTCCAGCTATATTTTTTGGAACTAGGTCTCACTACAGGCCCCAGGCGGGACTCGAACCATGATCCCTAGCCCCGACCACTTCATAGCCTGAAGCTTACAGGCACAAGCCACCGTGCCCAGCCGAAAGGAACAGTTTAAATTCGGATTTAGGGAGAGTAGACTGGAGCCCTTTGTGAAGGACAGGCAGGGTTGGCAGGGTTGGCAGCAAGGGGGAAGATGTAGGCAGAGTTAGAATCCTGGAAAGGAGACACCCTAGACTATGGGAGACAGAGGTTAGAGTGAAGGAATAGTTGAGGTACTGGAGTCACTCTAACAGGAATGATCACACCCCTACTCCCCCTTGAAATTCCTTAACTAGTGGGAAAGAAAATCAAGCTCTGGACAAATCTACTGGAGATTCTGCAGCAACAGCAAGTGCTGGGATCACTTTTCATACACAGCCCTTGGACCCTTTTCTCCACAGCCAGACCTGTCCTTCCCTCTCCCCCAGGGCTCAGTCTCCCAAAGCAGGGGGCCTCAGAATAGTCAGTGGCAATAGTAATTGGGAATCCAGTCAGGGTGGGGATCACAGTCCTCAGGGTGGCAGATGCCTCAGGGGTTAGATTTGCCCATTTTGTTGGAAATCCCTCATGCCTGGTCTGGCAAAGGGGAAAGTAAACACTGTCATTGGATCCTTAATTGTGCGTTTCATGAATTTTCATGTTTCCGCTTGCAAGCTTAATGTTGCTTTCTTGGTGAGTTTTTTTGTACTTGAGCATAAGAGTGTAGTAATTACAGAGCGTTATAGATTGCAGAAGGTGATTAAAATGGATTTCATGAAATTTGAAACACCCCCCCACCCTTTCTTTGTCACACACACACACACACACACACACACACACACACACCCATAGCTCCAATAGGCAGAAGAGTAACTCAGAACCCCAGGAGAAGGTTCAGAGACTCGGGATATGAAGGACATATATTTCCTTCCCCAGGTTTTCCTGCCTGGGTCTTGGGTCTGCTCCAACACTGCCCTCCCCTTCTCCTCCTCCTCTTCCTTCATCCTCCCTTTCTGGAACCAAGTAGAGTTACATCCCCAACCCCAGCTATCTCTGACCCCTAGGGCTGACTGCTTTATCACTCACAGAGACAGTAAAACAAAGAATAGATTTTCATCTTTCCTCTTGCACAGTTGTTAAGTGTGTTTCATTTACCTTCACAGTCAGCCTAACTCCCATCTGAGAGGGTCATTCACTTTGAATAGAGGCCTGAAAATTGCTGAAAGCAGCAAGGGTGTGAATTCCCATTTCAGCATCTCTCTCCTAGGACAAGTTGGTGCTTGATGAAAGTGAGGTGAGGCCTGATCTTTATCTCACTCTGAAATGTGAGGGCTGTTTGTACTCAGAGGACATTTAAAGTGACCTAGGTGGGGAAGTGGGAAGGAGAAGGGCCAGGTGACTGGAAGTTGTTGTGGAGAGGCAGGGCTCTGCCTTGAAGGAAGAGGAGGATCCTGGTGGTATCTCTGAGAAAGCAAGCAGAGCAACGGGGTGTCCAGCCTGGCTAAAATAGAAGGTGTTCCTATAAGAATGAGCCTCTCCTATTGCTGAGGGAGCCCAATAAACCCCTTAAAGTATGTGTGCATGAAATATTAGTGCTAGGAAGGACTTGGAAAGTCACCTGAGCAGGATCTTCCACTTGAGAGAAACTCTGCTTCACCACAGCCAACCTGCCTAGCAGAACCCAGATAGCAGCTTTGTGTGAACCAGCAAATGGTTCACTTCCCTGCTCAAGTGATCACAGCCGAGCCCAGCCCTGGCTCATCTTCATTTGCTGTATGTTTCTGAACAATGAACAAACTGCTCAACCACCCTAAGATGTAAACTGAAACCAGGTCTCCTTTCCTCAGTTCACAGTTCTTCCTGTGCCCCATACCTCCTATCAAACCATAATCCCCACCACACTGACCTGTATCTGAGTTTCCAAGGATATCCTTCTCTCTGGTAGCTCAATTCACACTCTAGAACTTAATTGGTCATAGTATGTATACATGCACATATACAAATGAAAAAGCATACCCACATGTGTGCATGTGTCCACTTTAGGTATTAAGAGATGATACTGCTGATAGCTGGTATGTCACTATTTGGACAGAACAGACCACCTCCTTGACACCACACACACAGAATGGGTAGGATCAGCCTACCTCTGTCTCTCATCCCCACCCTTCCTCTCTCCACTCACATCTAGCCCTCCCATGTGACTTAGAGTTTTTCACACAAACAATATTTTTCATAATTCCATGTTTTTGTGCTAATCCCTCTGCCTGGAGTGTTTTCCTCCTGCCAGTTCCATCTAGCAAATTCCTACACGGTCAAGCTTCAGCTGTATCTCTCTGAGATCATCCTTAACTCTTCCTCCCACCCCGCTCCCATTTTTCTATATGAGCCATGTTCCTTGTACATAGATCATCATGCTTGTGTAGTATCATTTTGTATCTGGGTTTCTATGGCAGTATCCGCATGAGGGTATGAGCTCCTGGAAAGCAGGTTTCAGGTCTGAACCTTCTCTTTGTCCCCTGTGCCCTGCACAGGTCTTGACCCATTCAGGACATGCCAAGAATGTCTGTGTTGAGCAGGACTGATACCCTTGTGGTGAATAAATTAACCCCAGAAACGAAGGGAAATGCTTCATAGCACAGAGCTAGGAAAAGGGTCACAGCCTAATAATCTGGAAAGGTTATTGACCCAGGTCCACCTGTCACTCAGATTTAAGACATCTTTCTAAAGTGGGATATTCCATCCACCCTCCCAGATCTGTGGAACAGGACAGCCCCTTTACTGCCTAAAACTTTGAAATTCACATCCTCAGGAACCTGACTGCATCTAGGGTGTCTGCTTCAGTCTTTTTCTCTGCTAGGCCAACTCTGCCCCTGGCCTTGCACAAATTATTGACACAGAGCAGAGGTGAGCGCTGAGAAAATCCATGACTCTTCTCTCACCAGACACATTACCCTGAGTGCTGGCATGGACTCCCCCCCAGTCAAGAACTGTCCATCCGCGGTGGGTAGGTTGCTAGAAGGATGCAACTATGTATCCCTTGGCTCCAGGCTGCACAGGAAGAGGCTGCAGTTCCAGACCAAAGTCACCATCTCTGTGTGCTGAGATGACAAGGGCTGGGCAGTTATGAGGCAGGTTTGCAGTAGTAGATAAAACCTCATCCCAACCTAAAGGAGATGCCAGAAGGAGGTCACCTATAAAACAGGGTGCGCACCAGACAGGGAGAGTGAACCTGATGGAGATGGAACAAGTGTCTCAGCAACAGAGAGAAGGTATGCTAATATTTCTATTAAAAAGGATCAAGGGAGTTTCTATAAGAGAGATGATATTTAAAGTAGGTCTCAAGTCAGCAGCAGAAAATGTCTTTTGGAGCCAGACCCTGAAAGGAGGTAGGCAGAAAGTAAGGGAAGAAATGAAAACAATAAAAGCAGCTGTCTTAGGGACCAATGGAGTGCTAGGTATGGATTATCTCCTTTAATCCGTACTACATCCCTACGGGTATCCCTATTGGAGAGCTGAGGGAAATAAGGCACAGAGAGGCCCAGTGATTGCTCAGAATCACATAGCTAATCAGTAGCAAAATTTAGCTTTGTTCCATAGCCTGTTCTCTTATAAACATTAAACTCAAGGTATTCGATCACTTATTATTTGCAAGACATGGGGTAGCACTTTCAAAACATAGATATTAAACGTGTTTTACATGTGGATAAACAGAGGCTTAGCAGGGTCATCCAACTTGGCCAGCTCACTTGGCTAGGCTGGACTTTGACCTTGGCCTGGCTGCTTGGCTCCAACACTGTGTCCACTGCCTGGCAGAGTCAGGCTCTAAGAGTCTACCAGTTTTCTGTGCCCCTTGCTTTCCCAGTAGCTAGTCTCCTGGGTTCAGTCACAGCATCTCACGAGAGGAGAACCCCGGCCTCACAAGCCCATCAAAGAGGCGGGTCCCTACTTAGGCCGGAGGAAGTTTACCTCATGGGCTGTCTCTGTACTCACTGCAATTAGGTCCCGTCATGCCACACCTACCAAGGGTACTTCATAAAATACTTGTACCTGACCAAATTTATGGGCAAGCTACATTAATCGCATCTTAAAAACAGAAAAGCAAAGTGAATACTAACTGGTAATATTCTGCTTCCATAAACCAACGGCAACTTGGAAAGGTAATTGGGATCTTGCCTTCTCAAACTGTCATGGGATCCAGCTCCTCAGAGGGCGAGCGGGCTGTTAGGCATCCGCAGATGTCTGCAAAGTGGCTCACTGCGTACGCTGGTGTCATACAATTGAGGCGATGGAGCTGTGCTGGTAGGGAACAGTTTAAGGTGTTTTTACCTCTGTGTGTTTGTGAGGGAAAGGCATAGAGAAAAGGGGGCCAGGCAGAGAATGGATTCTCAGGTAAAGACTTTCACCAAACATGAGTGGGTCAGGTGCATGAGGATCCCCAGGTTTGGGAATCGCCATTGCTGACCTGGGAGCATCTGAGGAGAAGACAGATCCTTTTCAATGTTTACTTATTTTTAAAAATATTTTGCTGCAGTTACTAAAAAACTGTTAACTAAAGGATGTGAACTTCTGAGGGTATAATGTTTAGAGCTGTGTGATATTGCTTTACCCATGCCAGCCACTGCTGGGTCCCCTCCTTACCGCAGCCCCTTTCAGGAGGTATTACATTCTCACATTACAGTTGAGGACACCAGGACTCTGAGGCTACGTGGCCAGCTAGTCACTGAACTGGCAGGGGTCACAGCCAAAGCTCTATCTTAAAACAACCTGTCCCCAGGCACCTACTCTCCTTTAGGTTGGCTTCTCCCCCAGTGGCTATCAGCAGACACTTAGTGAAGGATGAATGAGTGGACAAAAACATCCTGTCTTAGTTATGCTTGGAGAAATTTCACATCCTCCTCCCTTTCCTTCCCCTCCCCCTCTCCCTCCTCCTCCTGACAGCTGACACTGTGGAAATGAGTAGATCTGAGTTAGAATCACACCTTTGTCATTTGCTCATTGTGTGACTAAAAGAAATTACTAAACCTGTCTGGATCACAGTTTCCTGGTCTACAAAAGAAGGATAATTCCTACCTCATACAACTATCTTTAGGTTTGAAGAAGGAACATGTGGGAAGTATTAGAACAAGTGCCTAGCATCTAGGTGATTGTTTTAAAATTCTGCTTATTTGTGGTTGTATAAATCAGTGCTTTTCAGATTTTTAGATTTCATGAGAAGGTACAATTTCAAAGTAAAATTTGCCAACTTTGTCTTTTGCTAAGTAAGCCTAATAGAGAATATTGCATCTCCTAGCATCATTAACTTCTAATAGTTATGAGCATCTGCCCAGCACTGAAGTCTTTCTCACAACTACTCAGCCACATGATTGCCTCACTCTTGCAAACTGCTGCCCAGAGTTAATCTCTCCCTATTTGGTTTACACCTGATTTAGATGCTCACCAAGGTGAAGGTTGGGGAATCCTTTATGTTAGTACCATAAGGATAAAACCATATGGTCAGGGGGGGAGGAAGGGATAGGCATTCTCAGCCTGGCACATTTGGCAGACCTCTCCAACCCTACCCACCTGCAATGGGAAAGCCACTGAACAAGGATTCAAAAGATAAAGATTTAGCCTCTACTCTGCCTCTTTGTGACTCTGCCCTGTCGTAGACCTCAGCTGACATATGTGTAAAATAAACCCACTCACCATGCTAGGCAAAGTTTGTTGAGAGGCTCGGGTACTACAAAATATTGGAATGTGTATTATCCTGTGATGTGCTGTTTATATATGAAGGATCAACACCGTTCTCATATCTGACTCCAGTGAAGGCATTTGAAACCAGAGCTGGGAGGGGCAGGGAAGATTAGAATTTAAAAGTATGAATCCTAGAAGAGTATGGAGTCCATGTTCTCATCCTTTGATCCTGGGTTTTCAAAAATCGATGATTTTACCCAATATCAAGCTGAATTTGTCTGGGACATTGGAAACATGAAGTTACTCTAAATTTCATCTCAATCAGAATTGCAAGGAAGCAATGACAGAAGTGAGAGTTCCAAATGAAATCAAATTATATTCATTGGTCTTATAGTAGCTATTAAATAGGTTGAGAGGAAGAAAATAGTAATTTTACCCCTTTGAACTGAAATTGGGGTTAGTTGGTGGCTCCCACCTGTTCTGCAATAATCTGTGGGTTTAGCCAGGTATAATTATGGAATTTAATTATAAATTGCACCTACCTGGCATGTGCATGCAGGTATCTATATATTGTGAAACCTCTCAAGGCAGCTCATTTGAAAAATAATAATAATGTTTACCATAAGTCTGCACAACCCAGTCTATAAAGTCGAAGATGCTAACTCCTTATCGCTGCCTATACAGGGGGTGGTTTCAAACCTGTTTGACCTCAAATACTAGGATTCCATGAGTTTACAATCTCCCCAATTAGGCAACAGTTGCCCAAGAACAGAGATGGGCCTCATGTCGCTGGCAGCTTTCACGGCCCCCTATGGACTATACAAAGTTCTTTTACATACTTAAGATTCTTCACATGATCATTGACCCCATTCTTACTATTTATTCAAAGTGCAAGAATAAATCCATACTCATAGACTCAGTAAGAATACTTTCATGGGAAAAAAATCCAATCATGCCAAAGTGTCTGTACAAAGGTGCTCATTGGCAGCACTGTTTGCCCTATCAGAGGGACTGGAATACCCACAAGGCACCAGTAGGGACTGAATAAATCAGCTGGGATTCCTACATATGGAGAAATGGGAGGCTCCCTTTAGCACATGGGTGAGCAGCCATGAACATGAATGTGAAGGACATTCATGACATAGTGAAGCTGAGGAGGCAGGTTATAGAGCTACATGCAGAGGCGACATTTCTATAAAGTGGTTGTGTGCATATCAGACATACAGAAACCTCTGAAAGGACAGCTGTGCACTAATCTGTTCATTGTGATTCTCCCTGAAGACTGGGGACATGGGGAGTCTTTATTACTTCTCTGTGCTTTCCTGCATTTTCAATACTCACACAAAGTTCATGTGTACCTATGAGATAGAGTCCTTGTTTTGAAGAGAAAATATGAGCACATGATTAATTACAAATGCTGATAAGGAGTGGGAAGAAAATGAGATAGCATATTTGTGAGAAAGTGACCTGGGGAAAGATGAGCCCAACTTCAGCTGGGATGGAAACAGACGGCAACTCAGTCGAGGGGCCATTTCAGTGAGATCTGAAAAACAGGAGAGGCACTGAGGTGCGGTCCTAGAGCAGAGAATTCCAGGAAGAAGGAAAGGCTAAAATAAAGTCACTGAGACAAAAAAGCATCTTGTACAGTGACCACCTATTGTTTCTATAAGAAAAAGCCATTTCAGTCCAATAGCTATCTGAGCCACTCAGAACGCCAAAAGCCATGTCTGGATCCTTCTGTTCTGGGGAAGCAGTTGGCACAAGGCAGAAAGGAGATGAGGAAGGTGACCTTCACATTGCCACCACTGAATGATTCTAGAGGGGAGTCTTCCATGAGGCCATCTCAGGGTCTCCCTTACTTCCTGGATTTTAGGCATTTTTCCCTTAACATTTTGACATTTCTGAAAACAGAGAGTGTCTTACAATCAATGTGTCATTTACACATTGTGCTTTGCTTGTTTTTGTTTCTCAAAAAGGCTATTACTGAATCGATGATGCATCTTGCAGATACTAGCATCTTTGGATGGCTGAAACACAGTGATGAATGTGAGAGTTTTAGAGGGCTGCTAGAAGGAACAGCCTTGGGAAGTGGGAGGGCATTGGGTGGGAGTCACTGTTTCCCTTTAAAGGGGGATATGGTAGAGGCACAGGATGGAATACGTCTTAGAGATTTCTGTGTGCCCAAGTGCAGCTGCCAAAGCCAAGTCCTGTACAGGGCACTGGGATATAGAAATGCTTACCATGTGACCCTGGTCAGTCCTCAGAAACCAACTAGAAAGGTAGCCAGACCACAACAGTTAAGTCCAAATCTGCTGGGTAAATGCCAGGGTGAAAAGAAACCCAGGAAACTGAGGAGCCAGGTATGGTATCCCTACCCCACATGGGTAGGGGTAGCCTGAGAAAGCTACCTGAGGAGTTTATCAGCCAGAGAAGGGACAGTGGCACAAGGCTGAGGGCAGTGAGTGGCTCCCTGTAGCTGCAGGGAGGGTATGCACAGAGAGCATTATCACTCCAGACTGCTGACCCCTGGGTACATGGCAAAGGGTAGGAGACCTAGAAAGATTTTCAGCCAAGAAGTAACAAGTCTACTGACCATGCTATGCTAGCCACACATCACAGATAGCTATGTAACTTAATTAGAATTGAATGACTTTAAAAAAAAAAAAAAACAAAAAAGCCTGAAAAGAAAAATTAAATTGAACACAGTTAAATTATGAATCCAGTCTCTCAGTTACCACATCAATCACATTTCCAGTGCCATTGATCATGTGCAGCTGGCTGAACTTGAGGACAGGGCAGGACAGGTGTGTTGGGAAAGAAACTTGTTTTGGATGGTTGCTTTAGGATGAGCCCTTGAGCATGGGTGGATAAATAGACAAAGCAGCAACAGTGACCTTCATGGGTACCGAGTGGCAGGTACCATCTAAGTGCTTCATGTGTGTTCTTTCTGGAACCTTACATACCCCACAGATTCATATACTGGTCCACCATGAGAACAAGGCTATGGCCATTAGTCAGCACTTTCTAAGTCTTTGCCCAGCTCAGCTTCTGACTTCTCTCAGCCCTCAAGTTAGATTAGGTATATTATTGAAGGGGGGGGGGTGTATGGGGAGCCTTCGCTTTGCAAAGCCATCCACTGGGATCTTCCAGATTCCACCAGGAACCTTGCCAGGATGTCCTCCCAAGTGTCTAACTCACCTTTCCTGTTGATAACTGCAATTCTGTTCCTCATTTCTTCTGATTTTTCCTCTCAGAAAATGGAGAGATTCTATTATGTAATCCTCAGAACTCCCTCAAATAGCTGTTATTCTCCCATTTACACCACTGAGTTGGAGAGCTAAAGTAACTTCCCCGAGGTCATGTTAGGAAATGGTGGGACCAAGTTTCGAACACACTGAGTTTGGCTCTGGAGTCCAGTTCCTAGCCATGGTGCTATAACCGCCTCTCCTCATAAATCTTGTAGAACTAGAAGACAGCTGTTAAGTGTACTTTCCACCTGTTTTGGCTGGAGTGGTATGAGAACTTGATTCTTTGCCAGAAAACCTTGGCTGAAAGTTATGCCCAGTCGTAACACAAATGCCTCACATTTGGGGGACACTTTATGTCAATTTTAGAGTACTTTTCTGCCAGAAGTAGTTATGGTAATAGTTATCCAACCATTACACCATGTTTTTCGGTTTACAAAGCACCTTTATTTGCATGTTCTGGTTTAATCCCAATGCCATCCTTGAGAGGAAAGTGAGAGGAAGAGTGCAGTTTACCTACATAACAGTAGGAGCCCAGAGGGGGCGAGGCACCTGTTCAGATCGCTGCCCCCTTTCCGCCACAAGCCCCTCCACCTACCTCTTTCTGGAACACAGCTGTTTCTTGAACTCCATGAACCAAGAGCCTCTCAGCTCTGTTGGCGGGTCTCAAAGTCAAGTCAGTGTAGGTATTATAAAGTCACCCAAAACACAGACAAAATTCCAGAACAACTCAAGTCTTCCTCTTGCATTTCTCGGATGTTGCAAGAAACACCAAACCCACAGCAGAACTTCTTTTATCTTAAAATGTCTTCTGTATGTTTTCTACTTTTATTTTTTAATAAATTTAATTGATTGTACGTTTCTTTTTTTGCATTGTTGTGTATCCCAAGGTTCTCCTACTACCCTGTCGCCTGTGAAATGCCATCCCAATTTCCCATGCCCATCCTGCCCCTGAACTCCCCAACTTGCCCCTCTCTTGCTTTATGCTTTAGTTCTGCTGTTAGTTAGTTTTAACTGTTTCTTGTCCTTTTGTTTGTATTCCCTATATCTCTCATATAAGTGAAACCATTTGATTTTTTTTTTCTTTCTGGCTTATTTCCACTAGCATAATTCCTTCTAGTGCCATCCATGTTACTGCAAATGAATCAAGTGTGTCCTTTTGATTGCTGAATAATATTCCATTTTGTAACTATACCATGACTTTTTGATACATTCATCTGTTTGGGGGCATTTGGGTTGTTTCTGTGTCCTGGTGATTGTAAATAACACAGTAGAACTTCTTAAAACTTTTCTCTGTTTCCCTCTCTCTGTTGCATTTACAGATATCAGCTTCTCCTTTGAAAATATTTGTTATTGAAAACTGTCATATGTAGTAAAGAGTATTGATGACCAATGTGTATGGTTTAAGGAATGACAAAAAATAAAATAAAATACATGATTCTGCCTTTGGATCCTGTGGGATCCTATCCTGTCCCCTTATCTTTGAACTTCTCCCTGCAGTTATTCTTTCATTTTCCTTTATAGTCTGTCTTAGTCCATCTGGGTTGCTATACTATATAAGTTATCTATAGAGTAGATGACTTATAAATAATAGAAACTCTAATTCTGGAAGCCAGAAGTACAAAGGTGCTAGCCCCTTCATTCAGTATCTGGTAAAAGTTCTCTTCCTGGTTCATAGGCACCATCTTCTTAGAATAACATTGCAGGCCAGAAAGCAGAGGAGGGCCCCCTGTGGTGTCTTTCATGAAAGACACCTTTACCCTGTCGTGAGGAGCCACCTCTAAACCTCACCATACCAGGGATTAGATTTCAACATGGAAATTTGGGGAAGGACATCACCATTCAACCTAGAATAGATTTCTAAACCACTTCTCAACCCTCTCCTTGACAATATTTCCCTAGCCAGAGCCCACAAATCTCTTGTACCTCAGACCTTGTTCCTTGCCCAGTATAGGTCTGGCATGACTGTTTTGGAGGGACGTGGGATATATAATAGAGAAGGGCTGATGGGTTTAGGATATAGGGAATGTGCAGGCACACACATTGCAAAAAACAGGCAAGGCTTTCTCTCATACTTGGTCCTGGAACAGCATTATCTCTGGCGTCCTGGACACCCTCATCACCCTGTGAAGTTCTAAACAGCCTAGCACCCACTGAGGTTTCCTACAACTTCTATTTGTTCTATTTACCAAGTATTTATTGTGTCTCAAGTAGTGCCATAGGTATAGGGATGTGTAGGAAATGAAACAAATTTCCTGACCTAAAGTCTAAGGCATGTCTTCCCCTACTAGACTACTAACTCTGACCTTTCTTCATCCCTAATACTAATCTACTCACCTTTAAAGGTTAGACTAGAGATAAGATTAGATGTTATATATATGGAAGTGTGTAGAAAAGCTGAGGCAGATCCTTCTGATGGACTTCGTACACACCACCTTCCCTGAAATCAGGTTGCCAGGCACATCAGGGTCCGGAGCTTTGGGTACTCACTCCTGTAGTTGCCAGGATTTGCCACTAGATGTCAGTGATGTGCAGGAGGGGCAGGGATCTAGGGGTGCAGAGCTTTTGGATAAAATTGTAAAAATGTGCAGAATAAACTACTTACTGCAAGCTAGATGTTTTTCTAGGTATGACTGTTCTATCATTTGGCATTCACAGAAATACTTTAATTTTAAATATTCACTGTAATCCTCATGCCCATTTCACAGCCAAGGAAACTGGTTCTAGAAAGGAAAGGAATGTTAAGTGGTGGTCTTCCTGGCCCACCTGAGAGCACCAGTCAAGATTGCTAATGAGGCCAAACAGTCCTGGTATGAAAGAGTGGTTAACCAGACCAACCTTTACTGCTACTGAACTCTGTGAACAGCATCTCCTCATTGTGAGGCAATAAATAACTTCATCAAGCCAAAACAAGAAAGCTTTGCAGTCATTAAAACTCTTTGAGATGGGGGGAGGATGGAAATCACAGCGGGTTTTGGTAGAGGAATGTGGGTGATATGGTGGTGGGAGTGCTATGGTGAAGACACCTGAGGGGGGGAAATCCTGTACTGTCAAAATACTAGAAAAGCTATAAAATTATGGTACTTCAATAAGTTAAAAATAAGTTAAAAAACCTAAATTTAACAGCAACAAATACATAACATTAACCCCCTAGATATGTCCGTAGGGTAGCACTATGGGTGTTCAATAGGTAGATGTAAAGGTGCAGGTTAACAAGAACTAAGTAGCAATAGTAGAACTGTCGGTGTTCTCTGTTAGGTATGGAGGGGGGCAACCAATGCTATTACCAGTTTGCATTTGACCATGAGGATCACTAAACAGTCTCCAAAGATCCAGCCCAAGCCTTAACGAGCATGCGGATACACAGATGTCAGTTCGAAAGGCATCTTGTCCAGATCCTTCTAAATAATCCTGAGCTCTGCTGAAAAGTTAAAAAGTGAGGAGTGTTCAAGGTTAGATTCAGTTGGTGAAGATCTACATATAAATAGTTCAATTATAGTTCAGTGATGACATGTCTTCCTCTTGGTTTCAATCCCAGGGAAACAAGTGCCCATGGGAGGGGAAATGACTGGTCCAGAGGATACCTTCTCTGACCTGAGTGTTCACAGACTAAGTTCATGGCACTGGTTATGACAGAAAAAAGGGGATGCTCCGCAAAGAACACTGGCAAAGAAGAAAGAATCTGCAAAGGCATTGGGGCTATATCACAGTGAAACAAATCCCAGCAGCCCTCCCTCAGATACTTCCTGTCCCAGGAAGGGAACCCAGGTGGGACCAGAAACAAAACAGGGAAACCCACCCCGGGAATGACTGAGGAATGAGGACACCCAGTCAGGAGGATGCCCAGTCAGGCTCAGAAGGCCTGATGGGCACGATTAGATGAACCCCATGTGTCTCAGTAATAGTGCACAGGCTGAGTTACCAGGAAGAAGATCGCAGCTCAGCAGGATGAATGCTTGCTTCGTACCAAATAAACAGTTTGTAAAGTCATTTTTACCCAGCTACCACACCATGCTCTTTCACACTGAAATGGTTCAGCGATGATGAGGAAGTTCGCAATGTTGTTGATGGCTGTAGGTAGACCTTGTTACCTGCATTTTGTAGTTGGAGGGTGTGAACCTCCAAGAGGACCCTCCATTTGCCCAGCCTGGCCCTGCTGGGACTGGAGATGAACTGAATGTAGACATGGGTCTGTGGGCTGAGGCTTCCTTTCCCCTCTTTCTCATGAGTAAGTGAGCTCCTTGTTGCTGTAAGGGTGGGAGTAAGCGCTGGGGGGGTCCTCTAGCTTGCCTTTAGGGTGAGTGCACCCAGGGCTGGGCTTGGGAGTAAATGGCAGCTCAAGCCCCTGCCTCCTACCTGGAGATTCTCTGTGCTGGAAAAAGACAGCACACAGCAAGGTGCCTTGCTTGGAGCGAATTCCTGGAGAGTGATGAGCAGAGGGAGGGGAGGAGGCTTCCAGGAGTCAGGGGCTTGGAGAAGGTCTCAGGGGCAGGAGAAGAGAGGCTTGGAGAGATAAGCAAAGCAGGGGATGATGTGATCAAACGTAAGAAGTGTTTGTGAAAGAAAGATGATTCCCACCAAGGGGAGCGATGGGGCGGGGGAGACACAGGAGACCCACATGCAGGCTTTTGAAGGTGCAGACAGAGGGGTCTAGGCAGTCCAGACCCAGACATCAGGCCATCCTGGGCACAGACAGCTCTGAGTTAAGAATCCATGTCACATTACAACAATGCTTAGATCTTTGGAGGATTTAAACAGTAGTGTGATGAGAAACTTCCTTTCTTTGGATTCCATTGCTACCAGATTAGTTTCTCTTGGGCCATTGTTTTCTTTGTTTCACTAAATGATTTGGCTCTTGTTCTGTCTTGTTAGTGGTTTGTTTGGTCTGTTAACCCAGAATTCAAAATCTTATCAAGGTTTCTTATCTGTTTCAGATTTTGGTTTTAAAGAAATAGAAACATAAGCCATCAGGAAGTTTTTGCCAGAGGAGTGCCATCCGTCCACTGCACACCGAAGGCTGTAGTAGAAGGCTGCCGAGACAGATTCCATGTTCACTGTTTCCCAATGTCTTGGCAATGCCACCCTGTGTGTTGATGTTTCTATTCTCAGCTTACAGGGCAAGATAGTGTTCACTGTTTTTCTTTACTTTTGGAAAAAGTTCAAAAGGCGCAGGAAATCCCTTTGGCATATTTTAAAGAGGACAGAAATGCAACCGGGCTTTTGTGTGGTGAAAATGTAGGAAATGTCAGTTTCCAAATGTCCGTGCTGGGGGAACTAAGTTGAACATTGAGGCTTGATTACCAGGCCCCAGGTCCAGAGTGGGGGATGCCTGGCAGGGCTGAGCTGCCCTTGAAAGTTTGTGGGTAGTTCATGTTAGGAAGTATAAGTACAATTCCAGGTTCCTGCTGAGCCTCCAGCATGGACTCCCACAGTAAAAAAAGAACTTGTCAACTTTACATTTCCAATGAAAAGAAAATATTCCTGTGGCAAAGAAACCTATCCTAACAGCTGACTCCTTCTACACAGGAGGAGAAGATGGTACAGGGAAGGTAATAGGCTTCCGGAAGCCAGGGTCTTCAGCTATGTGCCACGGACTGTTTGCCTGTACTCCAGAAGTCAGGCAGCCTCTGTTTTCTCATCCTTAAAACGGGTATATAAAGCCCTGCACTCAGGGGTCGTGGTGAAGACTGTAGAAGAAGACAACTATCATAGCTACTTTCACTTAGCACAAACTAAACAAATGCTAGCTATTGCTATTGTTAGATTTGTGAGTAAAATTTTATTTAATCATACCCAGGCACAAATTGAAAGTGTGTATATGCACATGTGTATACACCCACGCTAGAACTGGCCTTCCAAGAGAGAGGATTGAATGTGTGAGAAAGGAACAAATTGTTCCCTAAGAGGCTGGAATAGCCTGGGAAATTTTCTACAAGTTGCTGAGACTATGCCTTCTCCTTTCCAGAATATTCCAAGGAACAGAAGAAAAGTCAGCCGGTGGCCCAGCTGTTGACTTTTTGGACTGAGGGTCCATATGTTTGGCTGGGCTTGTTCTTCTGGCACCATGGCCCTGGGGGTGGGGCAGCACATATCCCAGGGAATCGCTGCCCTGGGCGCCTTCCAGACAGCTGTTCTGAAGAAACAGCACAGGGGAGGTCCAAAGCACACCAAGGGAATGGGGAAATTGGCACCTTCCTGCTTTGGGTGGGCCTTGTAGGTCAGGGAGCGCCAAACTGCAGGGGGTAGAAGTTTGTTCCCCAGGGGCCTCAACATTGAACTGAGTGTCTGTGCTGATGAGCTCCATCTGGAAGTCACCTCCCCCACCCCCAACAATGGCATCAGCAGTTTTATCTGACACTTTGGCAATACATCATCCTGAATCAGCCCCTCGTGGAGTCAACAGGCCTTTCTTCATTGAGCAGGAACTCAGTGTCAGCCCCGTGTTGTGCACCAGAGGAAGCAGGGCAGTGGTGACAGAGACAGAGAACATTTGTCAACTCCTTAGCACCAGCCAGCACGATGCTGGGTACTCTCCAGGGACCCCAGCCATGGTGGGACCCTGAGCCAGAAGGAATTTCCCCATTTTGCCAAATAGGAAACTGAGAACCAGGGAGCTTAAGTTACTTGTGGAAAGTCTCTGCTAGTACAGAGCAGTGCTGGAGTCCAGAACCAGGCCCTGATTCTCGAATCCATACTTGTAAGCAAGGCTGCCTGCGTTGGTATCCTGATCTAAGTGAGTCACCCTGCATCGCAGAAACTAAGAGGGCAATCACAGGGCAATCACTGGCTGTACCCCAGTGACCTGTGGCCGTGTGCTGAGTGTGCAGTGGGTGGGGGAGGAGTTAGAAGCCGGTGGAGCCCTAGAACTACTGTTTATTAGTTGTGGGGTTTTAATCCCTCCGAATTTCTGGGAATCTGACCAAAACACACTTTGCTAGATTAAGAAAGAAACTGTGATAACTGGTTGTCCTGGTGCAGCTTGGGTGCATGCCTGCAAGTGGCAGTTATAATAATTGCTGATAACTAGGAAGTTATGGCTTTTTGAGCAGTAGGGAGACCTCATCAGTGTTGGGGTCTCAAACTGGAAGAGACCTCAAGACACAACAAGCCCATGGCCCTCCTGGCAGGCTGCTGGCCTGGATCTCTGTCTGGCAGGGGAGCCCATCTTTGTTTATAAGCCCCCCCCCCCAGCTGGATAATACAGCACTCCCCTCACCACACATCAAGCTTAGGAAGGAGTCTACAAGAGTGTAAGGGAATTTATACTTCCTATCACACACTCTATTTCTGTTGGCCAGGAAGGACTTGCTGCTTAAGGGAAACTGGACAAGAAAGCAGAGTATAAGAGGCGAGGGTTTGGGGGTGAGACTTGGGTTTGAATCCTGCTTATCACCTAAGCTCATCTCTTGAGCTCTATTTCTGTTTCCGCCTATAGAAAGAGGAGAGTCCTACCTCCCCTCAAAGGGTGGCCAAAAGGACTGAATGGGACTCTCTCTGTAGGTAGGGCTTCCTGACTACAGCCTGGACTCCATTTCCAAGAGTGATCTGGCCCTGCTTCTTCACCCTCTCTCCCATTCCCTATCCAGCAGGACTGAAAATGCCCAGGCTGATTCAAGAACCTGGAGACGGACACGCCTCCTGTCAGGCCTGGTGCCTGCAAGCCATCTTGTGGGAGAGAGGAATCGATCTGGCCCCTTGCTGGCTCTGGCCTCGGATCCTTTGACCCATTCCCTGGACTAATGCACAGCTTGGAGCTGGTGCAGGCACTAATCTGGGACAGCCTGGAGCCACTGGCAGCCTTTTAAATCAGGCCTGGCCTTTGAAGCCTCTGCATGCTCCTTGGGAGAAACCTGAGCGACCTGATCTTCTTGCAGCAGGAGCTCCTCCCTCCAAGTCTGGAGTCTCCATGGGTAGATTAGGGCCTGATTTATGGAGGCCTGTGATAGCAGCAGCCCAGCCTGGTGGGGTGGCCAAGAAAAGAATGAGTCTGCCCTATGACCTGGCCTCCCAGGCTGGGGAGGGAGGGCCACCTCCCTTGGGGCCTGTATGGGCCATGCCCCCCACCCCTCTGAAAACTGGTTCTTGTTGCTGAAAAGATTCACCACTTTCTTTCAGGGTCCCTTCAGAAAAGAGGGAGAGAAGGAATCCCCCCAAAGCTAGCACCCTGCAGGAGAGGCATGCTGGATGGCTCTGTGTGGAGTCAGAGCTGGGCCCAGATTCCAGCACCACTATTTCTAGGGTATGTGGCTTTGATGACTGTTTCACATTCCTGAATCTTGGTTTCTTCTTTTGTCACATGAGATTAATAAACAGAACTGTCATGGATTTTATGTTAAAGGAATAAGTGAGCTAGCAGACATAAAGCAGAGTGACTGGCACATCTTTATAATTTGCCGCAAACTTCTGATTCGTGCCTTTTTGAGCCTCTTGGGTTTGTGAGGCAACCCAGAGATTGCACCCCAATTTTACAGAAAAAGAAAATAGTCTCTAAGAGGTTGTATGATGTATTTGGCCAGTAAATGAAACCCCAGTTATCCAGACTCTCCAGTGACCTCCTGCAAGTTGCAAAATGATGTCAGCTAAAAGCAGATGTCAGAGGTCTTAGATATTGCATCCCAAATATCTAGCTCAACAACTTAGCACATGAAAGAACCGACACTAAAAGCTGAATGGATAAGTATGTCAATTAATATTTGACTTTAATTAATGTGTCCTCTTGCTTCTCACGGAGGACTTTAATTATTAAACTTAAATGAGAGTAATTGAGTTGGCCACCTACTTAGCCTTCCCTCAAAATCAAGAAGCATCATTCCTTGCGAGGCCTGGCTGGCTGTGGTCAAGCTTTGTGCTAGCCATGTGAGAAGACAGGCCAAAAAAGGGGCTCCTCTGACCAGGAACTAGCAAAGGGACCTGTATTTGCACCTCTGGCTCAGCCTCTGAGAATTCAGTACAGAAACCAGGGGTTCTCCCTCAGGGGGGAGTGACAAAGTCCACTGGGAAAGTCTGGAAGAGTAGTGGGAACCAGTCACCACGTGCCCAAGGAGCAAAGCCACTTGACGCCACAGATCTCAAAAATGTTTCTGTCACCAAAACCCTACTCATTGCCACACATCTGCATGTAGAACAGGCATATTGCCCTCATTGCTCTGAAAGCATGGGCCTCACCAGACCAATTGAGCCTCACTGTGCTCCTCCCTCCCCCAGTACT
The DNA here is from genome assembly GCA_004024945.1 of Uropsilus gracilis. Classification (NCBI taxonomy): domain Eukaryota; kingdom Metazoa; phylum Chordata; class Mammalia; order Eulipotyphla; family Talpidae; genus Uropsilus; species Uropsilus gracilis. The sequence goes on along the minus strand of PVHY01001953.1, from coordinate 107,811 downwards.
TGGGCAGTACAAGGATTAGGGTAGATGGAGGTAGAGAAGGACCAGGCTTCATTGACTTTTGAACTAGATGGAGCCCCAACTAAATGATGGGGACAAATTCCCAAGCTCTCCAGCAGACCCGTAGGCCATGAACTGCTGGGAAATGAGGGGTGGCCAGACACTGAGGGTAGCAGTGGGTGGAGGTGAAGAAGCAGATCAAAGGAAGTTCTTGGAGTACTTGAGTCCGACTTCCAAGGAACATGATTGTAGGTGCAGTAGATGGGGGTGAGGGCTCCATGGGAGCAAAGGCTTAGAGATGGGAAAGGACAGGTGCACAGCAAGAGTGGCGTTGGGTATGAGTTTAAGAACAGAGGACAGTGATGAGACAGGACAAGCTGTGAAGAGCTGTGTCGACATGCTGCAGCCCCATGAGCTCAGATCCTGTGTCACAGAAACCACCTGGGGATCCAATTAGAGTTTGTGGAGGCGGTCTGAGGTGGGGTCCCATTTACTTGTTTCTAATAAGCCCCCAGGCGTACCAGTGCTACCATTCTGCACCTCAAAATGTGTGGAGTAGCAAGGCTTTAGGCAGTAGATAACTATCGAGTGTTCCAAGCAGGGACAAGGCTGTGATTATATTTGCTTCTCAGAACAATCACCCTGGAAGCTGCAAAGTAGCTGCAACAAGGAAGAAGAAAGCTGACAGGGTGAGAGATTTATCTTTTTCTAGATCTCCAGCAGCCAGAATGGTGTCTGGCTTACAGCAGATAATCAATACATATATGTAAAGGCATAAATTAGCCATTTATGAAAGGCTTTTTAAATTAGAAAACAAGGAAAGTGGATGAGGCAAGTGATTCCAAGCTGATAAACCAATATTATATAAAACACTCATGTAGGCCAATCCAAATTGAGAAGATGTCTTAAGGCAGCGGTTTCCTAAGTTGTTTTTGGCCAAGGATCTGATTGCTTAAATGAAATCCTAATGGAGGCCCAATATGTGAATCAGATAAAAAATAATGAAGTGCCCTGGCTGATGTAGGGGTGGGAATGCTGGAACCTGATACCCTCCTTCTTCCCCATTTTCCCCTCTCCCAACAACAGGCAGGTTCCCCAGGCATCTTCCCGCTCAAGTCTCCAAGACATCAGGGGGAAGTCAGCCAACTGCTCCCTTGCCCCGATGGGGTGAGGGGCTTTTCTACAGGATCTCAGAGTGAATTATGTTTCTTGCTTAGTTTCTCCCAGTAGACAGCATGATCCTATCAGATAGGACGTGAAAAAGATCACTTTGACTCCTCATGCCCAGCACAGAATCCTGGGTCAAACAAGGTGTGCAGACAAGGACATCGGGCAGAGGCAGACAGTGAGCCAATGAATACACAGAAAGGGCTTCACTTGCAAGAACTGCAACACATTAACCTGTCCCCCCCAAGCAGCAAAGGGAATGTGGGCAGCAAAATATACACAGAGATGGCGTATATTTTAGAGTCTAAGGGTTCTGGGTTCAAATCCCAGCTGGGGCACTTATTGACTGCAATCTTGAGTAAGTTCTCTGTTTCTCAGGATGCTGGCTTCTCATCAATAAAACAGGAACAAGAAGTCCTCCCTTAGGAGGGATGTGATTCAGAATGAGTGAGTTATCAGAGGCAAGCAGTGCTTTCTTACCTGCACTGCCCCTTCCCAGGCTGCGGGCACCAACTTGCAGCCTGTCTTTCCTCAGCACCAGTGTCGGCACGTTGCATCTGAACAGGAAGCATCAGTCATGCTGACAAATCTCTGTGCCCCAGGTGGTGTTCCTAACCAATTAGGGGTTTGGCGTTTATTCTCGATTGCTTGCTGTTGTATTTTTCAAATAGCCAAGTATTTAAATATTATCAGGCTGGTTGTGCCTGCAGATTTGTAGCCCTTGCCTTCTGCAGGCAGGATGTGACTGCAACTTCACGGCAGGTACTAGAATATGGGGTTCAAATCCCAGCTCTGCTCCTTGCCAACTGGATGACCTTGAATATAGCTTCACCTCTTGGAGCCTCCATTTTCTCAAGAGGAGTATCAAGTATTTGTATAATATTTCCTGGATTCAAAGTCCCATCTACCCCCCTTGGGTAACTTTGACAATATCTGAGTCTAATTCATCTCTCATCCCCATGATAGGTCAAAAAATTTGAAAAAAATAAATTGAAACTGACCTTATGATGTGGGATTCCCAAGTTTCAGCTCCTGTAAAAAGCTGTGTGATTTAGGACACATCCTTGCCTGCTCTGTCTCATTTCATATAAAATAAAAACAATTTGGCAAAAAAAGTATCACCAGTTGCAGTAAATGAGAGCCACATCTGTCATTTATTTGTATATTATTGTCCTTGGCCTTGGATCAAAGACCAGTTCTCAAAGTCAGCTCTCCTGGGCCAGGACCCACTCTCCCCTGCTGAAATGACGATATAAAACACACCCTCTCAGAGCAGTGGTGAGTTAGTGAGCCAGCACCACTGGCTACGCTGTAGGGCGCCAGGTTCAGGAACGGTCCCAGCATCATGCTTTCTCGGAGCAGCGCTAGAGCCTCTGGTCAGGTGAATCCAGTCACTTGCTCTGGGCAGTGAGTTATACCTAACATTTCCTACATCATGCTAAAAGTCACTCACCAGACAATCCCCATTTCTTCTTTGCTCTAAAAGCTCTTAGCTCTGACTTAAAGACCCTGCTCTTGTGTTCACATGATGGAAAGAAAGGGAAAGATCACGTCTCTCCTGCTGAAGGGACTAGTTCAGGAAGGTTTGAGCAGTGGCTGATTTGCAGTCCCCTCACTTAGTTGTGGGGCCAGGACTCCCAGGGCTTGTCGCTGCTCTGCAGTGGGCAGACACAGAGCCTGTGACAACTCTGTCCGGGAAACCAGGTCAGATTTCCCAGAGTGGCTGGGCCTGCACAGGGTCCTGAGGCCTTTGTTGCAGCACCTCTCCTAGCTGCTGGCCAGAGGTGATCAGGGCAGGGGCTTGGGTCTGGAAAGTCTCCGGGTCCCAGGTGACCATGTGGATCCCTGGGAGAGGCAGGATGGCAGGGATGTAAACATCCTCCCTCTTACAAAAGAGGAAAGTGAGACCTTTGGTGGCTTGTACCCAGTCATATGTGTAGGTGAAGGGCAGAGATTTAAACTGCAACAAACTCACTCAAAACTAGTGCCTTTTCTGTCTTTCTGTAACACAAACCAAGTCCTTGTCATCTTGGATCCCAGAACAGTCTAAGTACAAGGCAAATTCCTAGTATTTAATAATATTTGTTCAGTGACTAAAAGAACAATAATGCTAATAGGGATATTATTGTCTTAATGCAATGGAGTGATTAGGATGGAATAATCCAGCACTGCAGCAGAATCAGAATGAAATACCTTATAATAATGACTGTAATGATAATAATATTAACAGTCCAGTGCCAAGCCTGTTCTGCGTACTTTACATATTAACTAAATTCAGTCCTCCCAAAGCCCACTCCAGTAGGTACAACTATGTCTCCTCTTGAGAAATGAGGTGTGTCAAGGTTAAATAACACAGCCAGGGCACACAGTTGGGGGTGGGGGGAGAACAACAGAGCTGAGGTTCAAACTCTAGCTGTTCGATGTAGAGTTGATGCTCTTAGCTACCGTACACTACTTTCTACCAGGGGATCTCCTCATTTGTAAAATGGAAGTGTGCCGTCTCTCTCATAATTTGTGATGTCTCAGAGACTTCTGGGATTAAGGGAACTTGCAACAGAACATTGCACGAGAGCAGTCTGGGTTGATGCCAGCTAGCAGGAGCCAGGCTGGGCCCTGGACTCAGTGAAAACCTGGCTCCAGCCCTGGAGGGAACACACAGATCCACTCTACTTCCTCTTCTGGCTGGCAGTCTCAGAGATGGGTGCAGTTAACAAGTGAGGTGAACAACCCAAAGAAGCAGAATTAATTAATGTGGTGACAAGCAGTGATTCCTAATGAAAACAAATTTAGAGCTACAATCAAGAGAACAAAGCAAAGGAAAGGGCCAGGAAGCTGGATTGCAGTTGCCTGGGTATAACTTCAGCTAGCGGAGGGGCACATGCCAGGGATTCCTGGCAGAGAGGACAGGCTGGGAGCACTCTGAGAAGGTGGAGGGCAACTGCTGTCACCAGTGTGAGCGCACTGTGACCTGTGCAGCTGACATCCTGCTGCGTCTTCTGTCCTAGTGGCTACTGAGTAGGCAGGGAGAACCTCCTCATCTGGAGTCTGGGGCGACCAAGGTGAGGACCTAAGGGCATTCTGAGAATATCACCACTGTGCAGTGAGCAGAGGAGGAGATGAGCGAAAAGGAAGGGGGCACTTGGAACAGAGAACTAGGAGTAGCACCAATATCTGCTGGTGCTTCGCTGAGCAACATGCAGCCTGGCCCTAGGCCAAGGGTAGAAGTGTTCAGTGTTCAGTTTCCTGGGTGGCTCTGTGTTTGATTGAGTGCCCGTGGGTTCTAGGGTTGGATGGTACAAGTTCACACAGGGCTTGTGCTAACAGGCCCCTCTGATTCCAGGCACTGGGCTTCACACTGCAGCACGTCCCTGCTCCTGCTGGTTTGATCAGAATCCTCTTTGCCAGAGGATTGGCATTCCTTCAACATGTGGAATTCATCCAGCATCATTCTCTCCTAACTGTGGGGCAGTTACTCATTTCCTTGTCTGTCTCACCCTCGGGATACACAGAGAATTTAAGGCCAACCTTTGCACTTCAAGACAAAAGAACTTGGATTGTATCTATATTCTGCTTTTTCTAGCTGTGCAACTTTGAATGCAGGCACCCCACCTCTCTAAACATCACTTCCCTCTCTAATACAGGGCCATAGCATAGCTACTTGGGGTGGGGGAGAACTTGCCCTTGTACTCAGCTGTGAATCATGATTTTTTAGATATCTACTATTTGCAAGACACAGAGCTTTCGGTTCACCACTGAACGAGATAATCATGGTCCCCATCTTCATAAATCGTAGACCATATAATTGAGTACCTATTAAAATATAATTTTGATAACTCTCAAAAAAAAGAGATATAAGGATGAATTATATCATACCAAAATGTAGAAGAAATTTATAGACTTGGACATACTGTTTACATATTAGAGATTACCCCTGCTGTCCTCATACCATTTACTATTTTGACATTATTTTTGTTACTTTTGTATATAAACCTGAATTCTTCATGTATAATACAGAAGTCATACTTGCATCAGTCTGTCTGTGTGTATAACATACGCCTCAAACTTTGTGGCTTAAGTTGACCATCTGTGGTTCCTCTCTGGGAGTGTCAGCGATCTAAACTGGCCAGAGCTAGAGGGCTCTGTAGGTCTGCTCTGGGCTTGCTCCTTTGGCTGCCAGGGACCGATGACTCCGCCCTGTGTCTCTAACAACAAGCAAGCCAGCTTGAGCCTCTTTGCATGATGAACATTTCCCAAAAACGGCAGCAAGAACAAGGTCAAGCATTCAAAGGCCTTTCAGGCCTCAAATTTGCTTTTTTGCTGGTGTCTCCCTGTTGACCCACTGGCTACTGCAAGTCACATGGCTCATCCCAGCACATGGGACCACACAGGATGTGATATATCCAGGGTGTGTGATTCCTGTCACAATCTACCACCATCCCTAACATCCAACACACTTCTGAGTGCTTCTGATAATAGGTAGTATCACACTGCTGTTTTTATTAATATGAGTTCCTATGTGTAGTAAATGCTTAACTGGTAAATGAATATAAATCTGAGTAGCTTGCTATCTTATTAAAAGGCATTACCGAAAAAATGCATGGCAACCAAATGCCAAAATATGTAAAGTGGGGCATCATGGCTAAAAATCATAAGATAATTCAGACTGTTTCAGATCCTACAATTTACTGGTGTTTTAAAGAATGACATTGAACTATAGGAGGTTTTTCACATAAGAATGATCAAGATGGAGACAAGGTAGGTGGGAACTGACTCTGGGAAAGACATGGAAATATTTATTCTGGGTGATATATAACTCATCCTGTTCATTAAATTTCTATTTATCTCAACAATAGCATTTAATATTTACATAGACTGCACCATTTGAGTCTTAAGACAACCTGAGAAGTAGGTAGAAGCTATCCCCATTTTACAGATGAGGATACTGAGACTCAGAGCATTTATTTGTCCAAACTTGCAGTGGAAATATAAAATAGGTTCAATTTCAAACCCAGGTCTATCTTTTTTTTTTTAATTGAAAAACCCTGTTTTTAGTAGAAGATCATTGTAGTTACCATGCTATTGTAAGAAATAATAGCTATCTCCCAGGTGCCCTTTATGTATTCTGCCCCATAAATGATATTTTGCAAAATTAGAGGAAAAGAGCAGATACCACAACCAGGACATGAGCATCAATATAGTCTACTCATTTTATTTCCCCAGTATTACCTGTATTCCTGTGTGCTTACTGCTGTACTATTTGATCTCCTGTAGAGAAGTGTAGCCAATTAAGAGGGTAAACATTTCCAACACCATAAATTCACCTCACCCTGTGCTTTTTATAGCTATAGTCACCTCTTCCCTCCTACTTCTTCCCCATCCCTAGCCCCTAGCAACTACTAATCTCTTCTCCATTTCTAAAATCTTGTCATTCAAAATGTCATTTAACCAAAATTATAGAGCATGTAACCTTTTGCTTTTGGCCTTTTGCACCCAGCATAATTCCCTGGAGATTCACTGGCATCACCAGTTCAACCCTTTTAATCACTGTGTAGTATTCCATGGGGTTTCACCATTTGCTTAACCATTTATCTGTTGAATGTGAACTGTTCCCATTTTTAACCATTATTTGTAAAGTTTTTATTGAACATTATTATATCTGTTTTGTCTGAACAGAAGTTTACATTTCTGAGAGTTAAATACTTCAGAGAGCAACTGATACAGTATATAGTAATTGTAAGTATGATTTCACAAGAAACACTGTTTTCATAGGTGCCATCCTATTTTACCTTTCTACCAAAGATCTAAGGGTGATCTGGTTTCTTTACATTGCTCCCAGCATTTGGAGTTGTCACCATTTTCTCCCTTAGCCATTCGAACAGGTAGGGGTGCTATCTCACTCCAGTTTCAACCTGTATTTCCCTGGTGACCAGTAATGTGGACAGCTTTTCATGTGCTTATTTCCAAGGTACATCTCCTTTTAGGTGAAATATCACCCCCATCTTTTGACCATTTTCTAATTAGGTTACTGTTTGTGGTTTTTCTTGCTGTTGAATTTTGAGAGTTCTTTACATACTCTAGCTGCTAAATCTTTGTTGGATATGTGGTTTGAAAATATTTCCCCCCACTCTGTAGCTTGTATTTTCACCCTCTTCAGGAAGTCTTTTGCAGTGAGCCAGCTTGAATTTTGGTGGGATCTGACTTATCAGTTTTTCCTCTTTGGGCTGAGCTGTTGATATAAAGCAAGTGTTTTTAACCACTGTGCTCCAATTCCCGGAACCTGGGGCAGAGAGCTCTTGTTTTAGGAGGGAGACTAGTTGTGTTTGTGAGGTTCTACAGCAGAGTTACGTCAGCCAGAAGGTTCTGGAGGGAAGCAAATGTCAGCTCACTAGCAGAGTGAACTAAGGCCAAGCATAGCTGATGAAATGTGTTAGAAATAAGTGCTTCATCACTGTAGTTGAAGCAAAAGCTGGCTAGTGTCCATGTGCATGCATGAAGGGAATTCAGGTGTGGGAAAGACTTAGGTACCTCTAGCCTTTCTGCTTCCTTGTTGCTCTCAAAATCCAGGAGATTGTAATTTGAATTACCACTGCCTAAATTGGGGTGTCTATAGCCTCCCACAAGCCATTCTGGTTTAAGAAATTCAGAAATTTCTAAACTTAGATATCTAGGAAAGCCACTAGCCTATCTCCATTTCGAGGCATATTATCATTATGAGGTGGCCAGTGAAGCCTTGAGGTCTGCAGTTGTCCTCTCTCGAAGTAGTATGTGAGCTCGAAGACTTGAGAGGGCCAGGGCCTCTCTGCTCCCCATCTCAGGGGTCAGCATCTGGCTGCCTGCCCCACCTCCACTCCAGCATCCTCCTCTTCATTCAGACTGCCAAGGAGAATCCATTTTTTTCCAGCACTTATGGGACTTAATTACCGTATGGCAAAGTCCTTTGAGGCTTTGGATGAAAGGATGGGAGCAGTGCAAGGCTTGATTAGGCGTGTAGAACTCTGGGCACAATTAGCTCCATGAGAGACTGGCCCTGCCTTTATCTGTCTCCAGTTCTGTGTGACTTACAGCAGCTAATTATTGAAATAAAAATGGCCTGACCACCCAGCTGCTGGAAAGGGGGCCCTAATATCTATTAAGACTGTCTTTAATTATTGGAAATGGTGGCCGCTTCAGGCAGTTTAGGATTTTCCCATCATTATGGGCCTTTTTCTCTACCTCTTTGAGGCTTGAGTACACAGAAACATAAGTGAAATTCTGCCAAAGCTACTTCTCTCTCCCTTGCTTTGGACCTAAACATCCCTTTCTGAGCAACCTTTGTTACCTAGTTTTAGCTACCCAAAGACCCCTCCTGTCATCTCCCCAATGATCTTTGCAAGCACTGCACCTTACAGAAGTCCTGGCCCTAGAGGTGGAGTATTCAAAATGTGTGGGCTGCGTGTGTTATGTCTGAAGACATAGAATACCTGTAACCCCCACCTCACCCCATGCTGCAGAAGAGACAACTGAGGCAGTAAGAAGACACAGGAGAACACACAGACAAAGCTGACAGTTTCTGGTTTCTACTTGCAGGCTGTGGCTGACAGCAAGTCACAGTGCCCAAGCCTCAGTGCTCCCCTCTCCACAAAAACAGAGGAGCAGCTGTTCCAGGAAGGCATGCCCATTGGCTGCCTCCACAGATCTGAGGGACTCGTATGGGACAGGGGGAGTTAGTGACAAAACTAAGTATCTCATCATTTCCAGTAGCCTTGAAGTAAGGCCTGTTCCCTTTCTGCCATGATGCCGGTTTTCCTGGGGGCTCTTCCCTCTCACCTCTCAGTCCTCACAGAGGGACAGCCCACTGAGAATGCCCTGGGTAATTACAGGTTAAGCCTGGACACAGTAGGGGATGCACATTAATCAGCCTGCCTGTCTTTCCCTCCCTCTGATTATCTCATAATGTGGTCTTAGAATAAGCCTCATCAAAAATCAGAAATCTAGGTTGGGTCTTTGCTCAGTTTTTACAGAGACTCGGTATTCTTAGTTTGGGTTCCAGGGGTTTTCTTGGGAGAAGGAAAGACGTCTATTTAAGTGGGAACTGAATTGCATTCTGAAATGGCCATTTCTCAAAGTATGGTTCACAGTGACTCTCAGTTTTGACAGCCAGCTCAACCTGAGGCCCCTGTATCTGGCTTCCAAGAGAGCCATGCGGGCTTGAATTGCCCTGTGGGAGCCCCACATCAGGTGCAGGAGAAAGAGGTACACAGAGGACACTCTGACTGCACTCAAGGAGTTCCCAGTGATTCTAGCCAGGCCTCATGGAGGCATACGACCAACAAACGCTTCCTTTTCTTCCAGTCTTCTGGTTAACTCCTGCCAGCTTTTCAACCTCTGCTCAGCTGCGTGCCCCTACCGGCAGCTTCTGCTGCCCACCCCACCAGAGTTAGTGCCCCTCTCCCTAAAGTGTCTGTTTCAATGGCTCTTCTGTATTCAAGGTGTTGGAATCCCCTATAAGATGTGTGTTTTCCCTGACTATGTCTGATCCAACTCCTTGTCCCCAAGAAGTAAAAAACAGGAAAGAGGGAGCGAGGATGGATGAACCTGGGGAAGGATCACCAGAAAGGTGAGCACTTTAGCATTGAAAGAGAAATGTTTGGCATGACCCAAAGGCTCAAGGATACAGACTGGCTCCATTTCAGGCTGGAAGGGTTGTTTTCAGGGAAAGGCTGTTGGACTTATTTCCTGGCTTCCCAAAGAGATGGAGACCTGTGGAAGGGAGCTAAAAGGCGGCGCATTTTGCTCCATGATAGGAAGCACAGTTGGAGCTGTACCTGGAGCCAGTGTAGTCCCCGAATTTGGATGTGGTATCATAGCCTGCAGGAATGGGACCTGTTCCAGCATCAGACAGGCATGAGCTAGCTGAACTCTGGGTGCTTTCAATCCTCAGATAACAGGTAGCACATTTTCTAACTCAAACATGCCACCATTTGTAACATGAAAAGACTGGCTAGGAAGCAGCTTCAAGATGTAGATGGAGGGATCTGGAAAACACAGGTCTCCAATTATTGCTGTAGGTCGAGGGCCCACTGTGTGCCAGCCAGGTCCGATGCATGTTCACCCCCGTGGGGCTCTTCGAGCTTAGGATTGGAAGAGCAATGTCCACACAGCAATTGCTGCCCTTCACTGGCTGGCCTGTGACCAGCCCCCCAACAGAAGGGCAAGATGGCTTCTGTTGGCAGCCACTCCATCTGTCACCTGCCTGCCAGCCGCTGATTAGGGATGTCCCCACAGCCAGACCGGGCACACAGCCATGTTCCACCACATTCCCAAGAACCCTTTCCCTGGTCCAGCAGCGCTGACTTTCTGTGCAGGACACACTCAGAGAAGCAGCTGTAAAAGCACTTCTCCCAGAAGCCCAGGTCAGGTGCTAACTCAGCTCATCAGAGGAATTAATACTGCTGAAAACCAAAGTGGAAGAACACACTGAATATTTAAGCAAATTAGCATATGGGGTGACCTGTGTTTAAAGTCATATAGGCTATGATTAACATGGGGGGGTCACACAGACTCAGGTTTGAATCCTCGCTCTGCCACTTACCAACTGACAGACCCTGGGCCAAGCACTTAATCCTGCTACCTGCCCGTTCCTTCATTTATAGAATAAATACAGTTTCAGGGTGTGGTGAAGATTAAATGAGATAATGACAGAAGGACCTTGCCCTTAGCCACCATCATCATAATTACTATTCAAAAGGCAAAGCTATGGTTTGTTTCTGGATAGGCACCTAGAAAATAGAGGTAAACAAATTTTTAAAAACCCATCAAGGGATCCCTCAAAGTGATGAGGTCAGCAAAGAAGGTGCTTTGGGTGCTCCACAGACTGTATAGACTTGGGAGCCCAGGTTCCAACTCTGGCCTCAGGTGCAAACCTGAACATCAAGTTTAATCCTCAGTACTCTGAGTCTGTTTCCAAACATGTAAAGTGGGGCTAATGGTATCATTTTCTCTGGTTTGCATACTTCTCTGGTTTTCACAGTACCTGGAACAGAATAGACATCCCAGACCACCAATATTCACCTTCACAGACACTGTATTTTAAAACAAAGAATTTGAATGATGAAATTTTGAAGGACTATGAAAAGTAAAAATGTATGGTTTTAAACATCCACACAGATACCGCCCCAGACTTACATTTTGTAGAACATACTTTAGCTTTGAAAAACTTATGGGCCCTTTTTGATGCAAAAGGAAGTAAAAATAGCACTGTGTGCTCATGTGAAAGAAAATGTATAAAACTTTAGGCCAGTAGAAATTCAGTCAATTTCCTGGTTGTTTCTGGGTGTTTCTGAGGTTGAGAGGAAAATCAGGGTGATAATAGCCTCTATTTCCCTGAGGGCAGGGTTTCTTGGCAGCACTAGCCACTTCTTCATGTCTCCTACCCCTCATAAATATTGCAGGGACCCATGCAAAAAAAAAAAAAAAAAAGCTTTGTTTCCCAGATGGCCCCTTATATCCAAGAGTCCCACACCATCACCATGGCTCCATGTTGGCTCCTGCCCCATGTCCATCTGGCCCCTGAAAACCTGTCCCTGGAGGCAGGCTACCTTCCCCCTCATCTCCAGATCCAGTTTTGATTCTTAGAAAATTTAGTTCCTTATCATCCACTCACAATCATTTGTGAAGATTCCTTTTTTCTAAAAGTCTGCTTATCTCTTAAACTTTACCTTGAATTTTTTTACCTCCCAAAGTTTGAGCCCAAGAAATACAGGGCTCTGTCTGTTCCCCATTTCTCCCCTGCTGCCACCCTGCCACTGTTCATCTACACTGTGACCTACAACAGCGTTTTCCAGCTGTAAGTTGGCAACCATATCCATAATTCTATTTAAGTGGAATAAAATAGAAAATATCAGATTCCACCCTTGAGGTAAGGTTAAGCAGAGTTTTTGAAATTTTTGTTTTACTTAGAAATTTATAGACTTATCTGTGTACCGCATTGTGAAATAAATCTATTTTTACTGTAGGGCAGGAAAATGGAAAGCCACAGATCTAGACCTCTTTTCTCTCCTTACCTCAAACCATCTGACCTGGCTCACTTTTGCTTGGCAATTTTTGGTCCTGGTTTAGATATCACTTTCTCTGGGTTACAATCCAGACTGCCTCTCCATGTCTCACATACCTTGGCTGGGCTAGGGGCCCTGTGGTGTCCTTCCCCTGCCTGGTCCCTGTCTGACTCACCCCCTGTCTAGAAGCTCCATGGAGTGGAAAGTACCTTTGTCCACCGAGGCCTCATACTAGGTTGGAGGAGCAGAGTAGGAAATCAGGGTTGAGGTGAGCAAGGAAGGCTGGAGACAATGAGAAGGAAGTAAGGAGGGAGCCTTGTACCTCCATGTTTCTCCTGCAACACTTAAGGAAAGGTATTTGGTAATTGTTTTCCAAATCATTGAACCTGTGGTGCTAGGTGTGAAGTACCTTTATTGACATTTAGACATCTTCATCACATTCAGATCTAGATCCCATAGCAAGTCGCTTAATCTCCTTGCACTTACTGTCTCATTTGTGAAATAAGAGATGATAGCAAGTAAGAGGATAATTATCTAACCAGCATAGCTGTGGTAGGGGTTAAACATTATACTTACAAGTTGGTGCTGGAGCACAGTAGCTATTTGTTATTGCCTCCTTCCTGATGCAATAACCCACCCACCACACCACCAAGAGTATCCCTGTTCTTCCCACATTCATACACTTGCTCAAACCTGCCACATCCACCCATGTCAGAGACAATATGTGGATTTTAGAACTCCTGACTTCAGAGTCCAGCACTGCCACTAACTGGTTCTCTTATCTGGGACCCACTCTCCTTTCCATAGACAGATCGAAAAGTACACCCAGATCAGCATAAGGAGAAACTTGCAGCTCACGCTGTCTCAAGGCTTGTATCTTTGGTGGTCAACACAGCCAATGCCCTGGAGAGATGGTGAGCTGCTGTGCACTGCTCATACTAGGCACAGTGTCTGGTGCCCAGCACAAGGGGGGGGTCTGTCACAGGCTGTAGAAATGAACTCCTTGAAGTGACCTTCGTAGTGCTTGGGTTTCCCAGAGCACAGGTGAGGAACAGTCAGTGCCAACAGCCTCGAATGGGGAACAGCTGCTCTTCCCTTTCACCATGAAACTCACCTGGAATCTCAGGCAGCCCCTTCACATTTAGCTGGTTGCTGACAACTGAGTTGTTCGTTTTCTCTGCCCTGTAGGTGGGTGTTTACTATCTGGATTCCCAGAACAGCCTCAACTGTTGGAGTTCATTTATTTAAAGAAGCTATGTGATCTGTTGTGTAGAACAGATGATTATGATGATGACATTGATTGAAATCATTTTCCAGGCCTGTACATCTATAGGAATAAGGTACATTACAGCCTGCGTACTGATAACACTCCCAGCCTCCTGGGCTGAGGGGCTTGACCAGGGCTACGCTGCCAGAGCAGAACCCACCCTAACCTGGTGCTCATTCTAGCACTGTGCCTGTAGAAAGTTATAGAAAGGAAAATCTGGAGATGGAGCGATTCAGCTCTTAATTCACTTCTTAACTGTGTGGTTTTAAGTCAGCTTTTTGACTTCTCTAAATGGGACCAATATGCAATCTGGGAACAGTGAGAACTAAATGAAATCAACTGAATAATTTTGCCCCCGGCTGGTCTATTGTAAAGTGGTAGCTATTGGTGTTATTAGTTTGATGATGATTACGATTATTGCTAAAAGTAAGGGGTGAAGCTATGTCATAAGTCGGGATCCCCACAAGAAACAGAAGTCATCCCAAATGGCTTCAATGGACAGACTTTAATGATGAAACAGGCATGGGGCAGGCTCAGGAGCCCATCGGGGTCTTGAGATACCCAGGGTTGAGCAGCAGCAGCAGGAAGCTTGTGCACCACTGGGTCTGACAGGTGACACCAGGAAAAGGCCTTAGCAGAGCCCAGCAAGTGCTGGAAGCTGGAAAAGGGGAGATGGAGTAAGGAAGGATAGCAAAGCCCAATGATTCAAGGAAGAAGTGCCCTGATCTTTTCCCTACACCCTAGTGTTCACCCCACTTCCTTCAGGGGTCTCCTGTTCGTGAATCCAACAAAAAGCACATGTAGGGACTCAGTAATAAAATTCAGGATGTCTAAGAAAAAGTAGGAAGCTCTTGGGACAGAACTAGAGAAGATATATCTGGGCGAGACAAGTGTGGGGCAGGTTATTCTGCTGGCAGTGAGGGAAGTGGAAGGAGAATAAGTAGCCATGTGCTTTAGGGACAGCAGGGGATCCAGCAGTCACTGAATTCAAGTGGGGTTAACACACAGAAGCACAGTCAATGTACGAATGCAGTTTGGCACACGGAGTCTGAGAGGTGTGCTCTGTCCCCAACCTCCTGCCATTGTCTGAGTTGCTGTACTGTAGCATCTCACTGTAAGGGAACTTTTCTCCACTGTCACTTGTCATTCCAACCTTTCTCTCACCACTAAATGCCAATTTGAGTGTGAACAACGACCAACCTCCCACCTGTTAAAAAAAATAGTAAATATTTACTAAATGATTATATTAAGCTTAAAATAGAAAAAAGTCAAAAGTAAATGGGAGCCAGGGGAAAATGTTCTCCTGCTTCTGCTTTGTGGCAGGAAAGACATTGGTTTGGGGACTGTGTTGTTAAAAATTTGCAGTTACTGAGTTTTTGCATCAATGCCAGTGTCTTTGATTACTAGATTTACATAATAAGACAGTCATCCACCAATTGGGCAATCTAAAAGGTATCTCTACTTATTAACATGCATTTTTGCGGGGACATTCCTTCTCTAGTAATAACTCATCCTTCACTAGGACCTTCTAAAGTATGCCTTTAAAATAACTGTTCCAGTAATAACTAACATACATTAAGCATCTATTATGTATCAAGGCTGTATGTACCCATGTCATGTGTTAATTCTTTTAAACCTCTAAATGACCATTGAGAGGTTGGTTCATTTTATAATTGAGGGTAAATAACTTGTCCAAGATCACTCAGCTGCTCAGTGGTGAACACACACTTCAAATCCAGGCTGCTTTTGTTGAAAAACAGATCTAAACAATGCCATTAATTCAATCTTAGATGTACCTAGTGTACATCACCTACACCAAATTACCAACATTTTGTATTGGTTATATGACATAGGTAAGAAAGAATGAAGTAGCTGCCAAATACTTTTATTCACCATCCATTCATTCACTCAGTAGAGATATTGTGAGCATTTCAGATGCCCTCCAGGTACTGCAGTCAAGAAGGAGGCAGATGTGAAGCTAGATCATCCAGTTAGCTAGATGTGAAAGGATGGCTCAATGTGCACAAAGGTGGAGAGGTTAATACCAGAAATGTAGTGACTCAGTGAGGCAGAAACTGGGTGGACCCCATGAAGAGCCTCCTTCTGTTTTTGATCAAGAAATTGGAAATCAGTCTGAAGGTACTGCTAGAGTACCTTCCCTTACAGTGAGATGCTATAGTACAGCAAATCAGTCTGAAGGTACTGCTAGAGCAGAGCCAAGGCATGATGCAGGCATAGAAAACCTGTCTGCACAGCCTGTAAAGTCAATACCATCTAGAGGTTAAGTCATGTGCCAAGGTC
Source organism: Uropsilus gracilis (assembly GCA_004024945.1). NCBI lineage: Eukaryota > Metazoa > Chordata > Mammalia > Eulipotyphla > Talpidae > Uropsilus > Uropsilus gracilis. The sequence goes on along the minus strand of PVHY01001953.1, from coordinate 92,046 downwards.
AACCACTGAGTCACTATCACTCCAACACTCAAGATTTACATAACCTTGAGCAAGATACTTGACCTTGTAATTATCTCATCTGGATCAAAATGTTGTCAAATGTAATAATAGTAAAAGTAAGCATGATGTAAGTATTAGCTACTAATAGCAGCAGCATATTGAAAAAAACTATTGCCATTAATATCATTATTATAATGAATCATTAGTGACTAAGTTAATACAGGCTAACAAGGAGTGCTCACTATTTTTACCATTTCTGTGGACAATTTGGGGGTGAGTTGGAGGTGAAAGGCCAAAGGTCACAGAGGCAAGGTGGCATCACAATAAATCTTCATCTAAATTAGACCAAAAAAGAACTATAGATCAAAAGGTAGTACTGAGTGATAATGTCAATTTAGGGAGTTATAATTAGCCTTATTTAAAAGAAAGAAAGAATAAAATAGGAAATATCACAGTACATTGTTCATCACATAATAACTTTGGTATTATGAAACTTGCTTCCCTTTTATACATATAAAAATATTGACAGGTATTAAAGTATCTCTCAGGTTCATGATGTAAGATGGTTTTTGCATTAAGGATTGCTGTCAAATAAGATTTTCCAGACCCTGAAGTAGAAGCATTATCATCAATCATCCATGTGACCAAGCACCTCAAGTGTTTAGAGGCCATCATCTGGTCAGCCATGTCAGGGGATGAGTGTCAACAGGACAGAGCTGAGAGCTTCAGCTAGGAGCCCTCGATGAGATGATTTGATTTCTCTGTATTCTAGGTCACACCCCTTGCTCAGCATTAGTTTGGGGAGATATTTTAAGAACTGGGTGTCCCTCTTACCCATCTTGATTGACCCTGGAGACATCAGAGACATCTATCTAGGAATGCTGGCGTTGTCACTAACTCATCGTGTGGCCTCAGGCAGGAAACTGTTTAAATTGGGTCACTGTTGCCCCAGCTATAAAATGGAGGTGAAAATGGGTGTCTTATAAGCTCATGGTTATTATGGAGCAATAGTAAAAATCAGAGATGTTCACACTTTTTTGCAAATCATGGAGAACTCCACAGAAGGAAGTATCTAGTAGACACTTGGGCTTCATGATAAATCTCTAGTGGTAACCTCAGACCATTCTCTCACCAATCAGAATGATACAGGCTTCTAGGTTAGGACATACAGACCTGTTTGAGTAGGTCTAGAGAACTGGCCAGCAAAACCAACAGTGTCTGCACTGGAGCCAACCTAAGACCAGCCTTATAGAAGGTCTTTGAGGTGTCTGGGAGGGAAGGGAGCACGTTCAGGCCAAACAGGTGCCTCAGATGTGCACAAATTTGGCCACCTCTAACACTCCATCCATAATTGGCCCACTGGTTTGTTTTGTTTGACTTGCAAAGTATTCTGAAATTTTCAAAAATAATGATGGACAGTATTTCAGTATTTTTTAAAATACACATTTTATATCTATGTCTTAATTTCAGTTTACCTTAAAAATTCCAAGATGCCCTACACTGCTTCACTGCTGCCTTGGCAAGCAGTGGGCACCCACTGCTCCCTTGGACATGTCTACCCTCCTCTGTCTACCCATGAGACTCTAGCCCCCACCACTGATGACAGTCCTTGTAGTTTTTCTTATAGAACAGTTATATCGTGGAGTGTTTTGTATACGCCTGTTGCTCTGAAAACTGTAACAGTGAAAGAACTGAGAAGGTATATGTGTCAAAAGTTCTCAAAGCTGTGGAGATAGTTTACTTGCTTCCTGTGCTTAATTCCCCACTCTTGTAGGGGCCCGTATTTGCTACCACAGAACCACAGGAAGACATTTGTAAGCAGAAAGAGGGTATTTTCAAAGCTTTAAAAAATTCTGGGTTGTCAGTTCAGGGCAAAAGATCAAGATGGGAAAAAAGAGGAGAAAGAAATTCAAAGCTTCCCATCAATCACAGGTCCTGTCAACACTCAGAGGTGCCAGGCGGGATTGCCCATAATGCCTCTGATGAGATGGATGAGTCTGGAGGTAAGGTCTCCTGATTAGCCCTGTACTTAGGGCCAGCCTAGCTAGAAGGATACTTTTGTGTGGTGAGAAAGGAGGGAAGGATAATAGGAGTGGGTCATAATAGGAAACTCATCATAATAGGAAACTCATCATAATAGGAAACTCATCAAGACAAACAGAAGTGAGTTCAGATCCTTGCTTTGTTATTTACTACCTAAGTAACCTTAAAGTAACTTCAAGGCCTCAATTTTCTCATCTGGCAAAGAGGGATTGTCTATCTGGTTGGCTATTAGGTGATCAGGCAGATCTGGAGTGAGGCCCCTGCTGTTAAGGTCCTTACATATTAGTGAAAGACAGACGATAAATAATTTAATTATCTGGTGGTGATGAGTGTGGATTGGTTGCTTATGCCTTGGCTCACTCCCATAAAAAGTGAGCCATGTGATGATTTAATGAGATAATACAGACAAAGTGGTGGCAGCGTATATTCACCACACACATTCTTAAGAAGCCCCTGTTATGTGTTAGGCCCCATCCTCAGGGGGTTGGGGATGGTAACAAACATCACCTAATTCACAACTAGAGGGAATCTTGAAACTGGTGCTCTCCAGCGCCTTTGATGAGTGGCCTGGAGAAGACCTCTGGTCGAGCAGCAGCCAGCAGGCAGGCACCACTGGGAATGGGTGCAAGCTCCCGCCACCACTTGTGTCACACAGCCCTTGCCCCCAGAGCCCATCCCTACTCTGCAGGAGACAGGGTGAATGGAGGGTCTGGGTGCACTCGGGGTTACCTCTGCCCCCTGGGGCCGCAGCTCAAGCCTCTCCTTTGGTGTATCCTATTCCAGACCACCCGGCCCTGAGTGCGGCGAGGACCCTGTTCGTGGATGTGGAGAAGCGCGGGCCGGCGGCCATGGACGTGAAGGAGAGGAAGCCTTACCGCTCGCTGACCCGGCGACGCGACGCCGAGCGCCGTTACACCAGCTCGTCCGCGGACAGCGAGGAGGGCAAGGCCCCGCAGAAGTCCTACAGCTCCAGCGAAACCCTGAAGGCCTACGACCAGGACGCCCGCCTCGCCTATGGCAGCCGCGTCAAGGACCTGGTGCCTCAGGAAGCCGAGGAGTTCTGCCGCGCAGGTGAGGGTGGGCGGGGCGGGGCGGGGCTGGCGGCGGCCACGCCCTCATCAAGGAGCAGGTGGGTGAGCCGAGCGGGGGGGAGGGGCTGGAGGCGGACGCGCCTGGGTGAGGCGCACGTGGACCCAGCGCTGTCCTCGCGGCTTCCACACTCGCTGGGCTCCTGGAGCTCTGCCAAGCCCGCCTCTCTTAGTGCCTTTGTGTTTATACTCGCCCATTTTGTTGGCCTCATGTGACTGTGAGCTGAGCTCTGGATCCAGGAGCCACCAGTTCTCAGTCCTCATCTCTTAGACCAGTAGGTGGTTCCCTCCTGCATTGTCAGAACGAATGAAAGGACGCGTTTAAGGGGTTAACATGCTGATGTTGAATAGGTGTTTATTAGTGTTGTTATTCGTACGGTCATTTATTCAGTCAGCAAACATATAATAAAGCCTTTGTGGCGAACAGTGACCTGCCTTGAGCGGAAACTGCTCCTGAAAGTACTGTAAATTACAGTAAGTTTCCTGACACCTGATCCCTCCTCGACTTCCTACGCAGCGGGCGCCAAAGCCTATCTGTTCTGCTCTGGAATACCCTCCAATTCATCCCTCTTCTCCATGGTCTTCTCCATGCCTTCTGTAGCAGGCTCGGTCCGTCCCCTTCGCCCGATGCTGCCCCATTTGGACCATTCGCTGCACTGCAGCCAAATTGAGCTAGGCAATGACTCCGTCTTGCCTGAATCTAGCACCAGGTTTTTTTCTGCCTTTTCACCTGTTGCGCCCCCTGCCTCTCCACACCCCTCCACCCATATTACAGCCGCACTGAACTGCTCATAATTCCCATACCATCCGTGATAGTTGTTCCCTGTCATTATGTGTCTGTGATTCCTCAGTTTCTGCCTACCGAGCCCTGAGCTCTCTGATGGCCCCTGACAATCTTGCAGTTCTCCCTGATTTGCCCTGCTGTCTCCCCTCCCAAGGTTATATGGCCATGGTACTGTGTTATTCATATACGTCTGACTGCTATTCATCCTTACAACATCCCCAGCTGAATCATCTGCCCTAGATGACAGAATTCAGAGAACCCTGCCTGGTCCAGTTTGACCTGGATGCCACCCAAAGGCTCCAGAGGATAGCCCCTTCTTACCTTTATAAATGACAAAGAAGTGTTGTCATCTCACAGGCAAGCATGAGTGTTGCTGTTGACATAGCATTCTCTTCATTAACTCCTCTTGGGCAAATTTAGATCCTCAAAAATCCCGTAAAGATGGAGGGGGTTGTCATCCCATTTTAAAGACAAGAACAGAGAGACTCTGGTGATGTCACTAGTCCAAGACTGCATGACTTGATGTTGAGTGAGGTGATGTCAACCTGGGATCACTTGGAATCTTTAGGGAAGAGACCAAAAGGACAAAAAGCAAGCAGACCATGAGGACTTCTCATGTTCAGTATAATATATGTAAACACATACATCAGAAAACCCAGGCTGGTTCAGGAGGATCACAGAGCCCTTAGAGTCAGCCCTTACCTCACTTTTCTCTTGTCCTGAGATATCTCAGCTCACTCATATTGATGCTAAGGCTGGAAGCTTAAGAGGGTATGCAGGGCAAGCCATATGGAAATCAGTGGAACCCAGGATGTTTATTGCAAATACATTTGATTTTTCACTTAACATAGCAGTCACTCTTCATATTGTGTGACTGGCATCCCTTGAGAGAGCCAGCTCAGTGGAGTGAGATGGAGCTGGAGGAAAGGATGGGGGACAGACCAGGGGTGGGGAAAGAAGACTAGTAGGGGACAAGCAGGGCAAGCTGGGAGCATCATGTACAGAGATAGGAAGCAAACAGGATTTACACTCTAATCTGGAATTTTCCTCTACCTAGAAGGAAAGCAGAATAGGAGGGCACATTGGAGTATGATACATAGGGATGACATTAAAAATATTTAACCCTTGGTTGCAACCAGCCAGATCCTGGTGAACCCAAATATCTGACCACTGAGCAGAGCCCAGAGATCCCTGCTCTACTGGGTCAGCTGTCTCGTAACTTAATCAAGGGGAGTCTGGGAATGACTTTTGCAGTGAAAGTGCTGAACTCGATGTAGCAGAAACTTGGTGACACTGGGTGTGAGGCTTCAGCATTTGATATTCGTAATCCTGCATGGAATTATTTCAAGATTGTAACCGCCACTTAAAGCAGTGCCAGTGTGAACAACCGAGTTCAGACTTGGAACACTCTTCCCCCCTAGCCTCTGCAGCTTTCATTTCAGCAGGACCCAGTTGATCTCGCTTCCCACCCTGCTGCTCCCTTTACCCATCCCTCAGGAAGTTTTTGTCTAAGTCACGCATGCACCTATTCTAAGAGCACCTATTCTGTGCCAGTACTGAGATGTTATGCACAGCTGACTCTGACACTTGGGAGCTTACTGTTTCTGCTTAAGAGCGGTGCTTATGACTATAAGAGCTGCCTGTTTCTGCTGGTGTTCCTCCTACCTCTCCGGCAGTTCCTCCTCATTTTCCTCCACAGGCTTGACCTGTTAAGTCCTGGATCTGGCTGCAGGAATAGTTCAAGGTTTGGGCATCTCCCTCTTCTAATTCTATTCTCCATTCACTTTCATCTATAACCTCTCTCCTGACTCCTCCTCAAATATCTCTCCTTCTTTGTCTGTATTCACAGGATGTTCATGGGTCTCCCATTGAACTTTAGCCCTTAATCCTACTTGTTGTCATACCTTCCACCACATGCATGCATATACCTGATACTATACCCTGAGCATGCTGCATCTTAGGGAGCCAAAGTCAATTGAATTGGTTTAAATGTGGGCACCATCTTATTCTCAGTTCATATCTCAGATCAGGGGTTTAATGGAATATGACTCTATTGCCTTCATTCACCCCCACTTTCCCATCTTCCCTAAACTCTCCTGGGAATATTAGAGATATTGAATTCATAGTCAGTAATACTTTGCATGAAAGTCAGCACTGTCCCTTACATGCTAACCCCTGTGTGGGCTTCCCTCCTTCATGTCCTCTGTCCTGGGCACAGGCAAGTCTTCCTAGCCCTCTACATATCTCTTGGTGAGCAGCCCAGCTTCAACTCTGAGATGGTCTCCTTGGGTTATACCACTCTCTGGTTCCCTCACAATCCTAGATGGTAGGAGGAAGCAGAAGACAGTGCCTGCTTGCTTATTCTCTGCCAGTTACCACCTTCTTCCCTTTCCTGTTCTGGACTTTCTGACTGATCAGAAAGGGACTTCTGGGCTCCAGGAAGACTGTGTATCGCATTGAGGAGGCTCTGTCCTGCTCTGGAATATTCCTTGCTGGCAACTTCTCCCTGAACTAGCAGAGGGAGGGCCTGAGGCCCCCAATCAATAGAAACTAGTGGAGTCCCTACTGAATACCAGGTTTTCCCTAGAGGCAGAGGTTGAGTATACATACAGTATAGTCCCTGCCCTTGTTGAGGTCATCTCCAGCAGAGGAGTCAGGCTTGAAAATAACTCTACCACACAGGGTGACTGGGGCCCAGGACTCCCAGAGGGAGTACAGAGAAAGAAGCAAAGACTTCTGTAAGGTGTTTGGGGATTGGGGGAGCCATCACAGAAGAGTTGTCATTTGAATTGGGTCTTAAAGGATGTGGAGAGTGTGGGCTGGTAGGGAAGGGACAGAAAGAGCTGTTCAGGCCTGTTCATGGGCATGGAGGCCATGGTGAGCTCAAAGAGTTAATCAATCCTAGGGTCAGGGGCCAGACTTCCAGTGGGAGACCCTTTCTCAACACCCTAACTAATTCACATGTATTTCCTCGTAGGTGCCAACTTCACCCTGCGTGAACTGGGCCTAGGAGAGGTGACACCTCCTCATGGAACTCTCTACAGGACAGATATTGGCCTCCCCCACTGCGGCTACTCCATGGGGGCCAGCTCCGATGCTGACTTGGAGGCCGACACTGTTCTGTCCCCAGAGCACCCTGTACGCCTGTGGGCCAGGAGCACACGGTCAGGGCGCAGTTCATGCCTGTCCAGCCGGGCCAACTCCAACCTCACGCTCACAGACACGGAGCACGAGAACACCGAGACTGGTAAGTGACCCTCTTGACCTGTGCCGGGCACCATGATGGCAGAACTGGTGTTTTAATTACAATATTGATTTTCTGCTCCATCACTGGGGGTCCTGGTGAAGTGGGTAGAAAATTGCTTTGCTCTCAGTTGTCAAAAGGCACAGAAACTTGAAATTCCCAGCCAAGACTGAGTTGCTGTTCTGTTCTACCAGATTAGGGAGATGCCTAATTATTGCCTTGTTGTTTACAAGGTACCTCTGTGTCAGGGATCAGAGGGACAAGGGACAGCAGGGACTGATCCCCGGTAACTGTCCTCTCTAACACTTATGCCCAGTCCTGCCTGCATCCTGCTCTCGAGTTGCCAGCCTCTGTAGCTCAGAAGTCTTGGGCTCTCTCCACAGCACTGTCCCATCATCATGTCTTATGTTATTCAGAGGATGGCCAGCAGCTCACAGAAGTTGTCGTGTTGGGGTATCTGAACATTTGAGGTGTCATCCCAGCTCCCCCATGGTTTCACCTGCACATTTGGGGAGAGCTGGACTCTGTCCCACACTCATCTCTGCCGGGCCTCCTTCTTCTAAGTCCCAGAGATGCTGTTGGAGAGAAAGGTGACATCTTTCTTCTTTTTATATGGTAGAGGGAAGGGAGCTGGATGTCGGTATTGTTCTCCTTACTTGAGACCTTTGATGGATCTCTGAGAAGCTCTGAGTTAGATGTCGCCAGACAGCAGGCTGCTCAGCAGAATCTCCTTTTCTCTGATGTGTGTGCCCCCACGAAGATGTATAGGCAACCTGACGGAGACCAGGCTCCACCCTTCTGCCAGAAAAAGAGCTTTTGTTTCTCAAAAGACCCCCATGAGAGGGTCTCCTGGCACTTCCACATCAGAGGTGCTTGGGGCATATAGGGAAGGCAGCCTGAGTGAGAGCTTAAGAGCCACACCAGGCACCAGTGCCCCCTACTGGATTCCAGCTCAAATGCAGGACTCTAGTGATTCCTGAGCTGAACTCCCTGATCTCGGGGCAGAGCAGGGACCTTTACAAGTTAAGGCAGGTTAGTCTGGAAAGAACACTCCAGTTGGGTCATGCAGAACATAGTTTGTGACTTGGAATCAGGCAGGAGACCTGGTAAGATCAGGGACAGGTGAAGAAACATATCTTCTTAAACAGTCAGGGGAGCAGAGTTCCAAATGTCATTCCCCCACCCCTCCCAGAGAGTTTAGGTCAGTTTCCTAGAGCCTGTGTGAGGATAAGGGGAACAGAGGTCCTGAATTCCAGCTAGGCAGTGTCACTGTGACCCCAGTAAGCTCTGTGAGAGCATCAGTGACCTGAGCACCTGAAGGAGCTCCCCACCTCTGTAGTGGGGAGCCATTTACATTACCTCATTCCCCTTCTGAGTCAGAAGCTTCTTCTGTCCTCTACTATGCACTGAACCAGAACACCTGTCACAGGTGGATAGGTGCTGCCTGTACAGGGGAAACAGGGTCCGTGTAGAAGGTAGGAAGCTGCAGTTCTATCACTAACCTGAGGTGTGTCATTAGTAAGGAAATCAGCATTTCCTACGTTCTGAAAATGCTAATAATTCTTAAATGGGAGGGGTGGGAAGTACTTTGAGGATAGAGTAGATTAAATTATTTAAACCTGTTTCTTTGATGCAGGACTTCTCAGAACCTTTAATATGTCAATGGGCATGCTAATGGAAAATTACTAAGGAAAGGCATAGACAGCATTCCACATATTGATCTGACCACAGAACCCTTTGCTTCCAGAGCATCTGATGGGACCTTTGTTCTAAGGGAAACTTCCTGGGAATAAATGAGCTGAATGGGCCATAGGCCTTTCTATATCTAGAATTTGTGATTCTAAGTGTTTATATTAGGTGAAAGTGGACTAGGGGAAAATGATAATGACTGTTGCTGCTGCTGGTTCTAGCCCCTCGGCACACCACTAAGTGCTTTAGCTTCATGATCTTATTTACTCCTTCTCTGTGGAGTAAAGAATAAGCAAACTGCAACCCAGAGATTTTAAGAAACCTGTATAGGACACATAGCAGGCAGGATCAGATTTGAATTCAAGCCTGTGTAACAGGAATCTTTACTCTTTACCCTAGTTCTAGTGAATTTCCTCTGCAGCAAAATGCTTAGGTTGTTTGTTCATTTGAAGGCTTCTCACTATGGTGACAAATGATCATTTTTCCATAAAGTCATGACAGAGCGAGGCACACACCGCCTACATTATTGTATATTCCCTGAGAGCTGAATTACAGTTGAATTAAGCCTCTGTTGGGTGATAATGACATAGTCGACAGCCTAAAGAACTTCAGCCTTTAACAACAGGGCTGGGGAAAGGTCCTGGTTATGTCACTCTTGCCTTCTGATGGTAGATTCCCACACTGGCCATGGCACCATGAGTCTCACCACAGGAAGAAGGGTAGGCGGGGTGGGGGGGGGGGCCGGAATCTAACAATGAGCTCCTGATTTTTGCATCCCCTCTAGGCCTGGACTCCCTGATTCCAGGCACCCCACAGCTGCCCACCCACTCATCGACTTGCTACCAGTTGGGAAGTTACATTAATGGCTTTGTTATACTAGGTTCAAAAAAATGACAGTGAGTCATACTGTGAGTGAATTTTCCCTTTGATCAACTGATGAAGTTGACAGCACTTTTGTTCACACCATTATGTCCTTAACTTAATGGCAGAGGACTGAGGCTCAGAGAGGGGTAGAAAGCATGCTCGGACTACATGTCTAGTTGAGCTGGAGCTGGGTTCCATAGAGCAGTCTTGGTTCTTTCCCTCTCTCCCTCTCTTCTCCTTGCGCACGCCCAAACCCTCTCTCGCTTTCCAGCCATTCATCCCCCTGCCCCAACTCTCTTACTGTATTTCTTTGATGAGAACACAGATCTTACCATGAAGAGTAGTACATGGCTCCAGTGCATATGTTAACCAAAATGTGGCCACTTTGCAGGAGTAGAAGGAAGCCTTGGGGAGAGCCAACCAAGTTTCAAACCACTACACATGCTCAGCTGCTCTCATACACCATGGCATTTCCACTTCCCAGGTGGGAAAACTGAGGTTCCCTGTCAGCTGACATAATAGCCATTGTACAGCTGGAAAGTCAGCCGTTTAAACACAGCTTTCTGAACCCATAGTCTGAGCCCTTTGCCCAACTCCAGCCAGCTAGAGCATTGGACTCTCAACTGAGGACGCCAGAAATGTGCCACTAGGTTCTCAGAACTCCCTGCCATATCTGAGATGCAAAATGTATCCCCCCGCAACTTCCAGCCACAGAAATATCTACTTTGCCTCCATGCCTGGCCTTGCATTAGTCAATAGTAATTGTCAACAGTATTGATAGTGGTGGAGACTTTTGCTGAGGTCACGGTGGTGCTGCATGCAGCTGCCATCAATAATAACTTTTATGGGGTCCATTAAAGCCAATTTCTGCCCCTGAAGGTTAATGTCAGCAGGTTTTATGTCACTGCTTAATATCCAAAATAAATACTGAATTGACTGGGTAATGTAAACACAAATCTTCCTCCTAGGACCTCAGGCAGAGCCAGCCCTCAGGCTTTTGTCCTGAGGGAGACCAACAGAATGGGGAGGGATGGAGTGGGGGGATGTGTGTTGTTGGGGGGGGAGGAAGCCCAGGAAGAGTTGGCATCCTGACAGGCAAACTGTTGGCATTCAATTAATGTGTTTTAAGAACCAAAGGCTGCAATTTGAACTCCCTTCCCAACCATGGGTCTGCTCAGCAAAGGAGAGTTCATCTTCTTTGTAGACCATATCACAACACCTTATCTAACTGTGCCCAGCTCCTTCTGTATCCTGGGCATCACAGTTATGCTGCACTTCACAGCTGGGAAATGTTTAGAGAAGAATGCTGCAGGCATGTGAATAACATGTGACTGCACAAACTTGAATACCTAGTCTGCTGCACCCCTGGACTAGATGGCACCGCCTGTGGGCACCACCATCAGATGTGTGACCTAAAATTGGCTGGAATGTCAAGTGACACACAATTGTTACACTAGAGGTGTGACTGGGGGATAGAATCTAGGTGAATGATGACAGGGGTAGAGCTGTAATATCTTTGTAGGCCATTTTGATGGAGGTGGAGCAGGCATGATGCAGAATGGGAAGAACAAAGACCCCCAAGTATAGCAAGGAGACCTGGCCTCAACTCCTGTCCCAGCTCTCATGCCTTGGACAATTCAAGCAAAGGACAGCTCCCTGAGCCATCTTCTTCATCTCTAATGCAATACGCCAGTGGTTCCCAGATGCTGGGAGGGAGAATGGGAAATTACTGTCTAATGAGGGCAAAAGTGCAGTTTGGAACAATGAAAAGGTGAAGGTCACACAAGACTACACTTAATGCCACTAATCTGTCTACAAAAAAAATGACTAAAACGCTTATGTATGTTTTGCTACAATAATTAAAAAGTATACAAAGACAGAATGTCATTTTCTTTCTTTGAATTGTTGCTGTGAACCACAACAACATTCGGGAAGTGCATGGTATGTGTTGGTTCTTAATTCATGTTAGTTATTAATTTTATCAAGACCTGTAGGATGACAGTCAGAGGAGTCATTCATCTTTGCCTTGGGGTACAATGGCTCAATCCTTCTTTCTACTCACATTATACACCTGGACTTGAAGGCAAAGTAGGATTTTAGTGAGCATATGAAGAGCATTCCCAGTGGAGGCAATTGCGAGCCAAGGCTGGGAGGCATGAAGAGGCATGGTGGGCCTGGGGAATAGTGAGCATTTACTTCATGCTTTAATCCCACAGGCTAATTGAAAAATTCACTTAGAAAAGAAACAATGAAACAGAATCACAGTTACCCAAAATTACGAAGCAGCCTGGGTGTCAAAAGGGAAATTATTGGTTAACCTAATTAGGCAGCCAAATTGCTTATTCAGAGTCAGTAGATTAGGTGAGCATCTCTAAAGCACAGAAAGAAAGAAGCTCATTACCAATTTAACTGAATTTATCCTCTACCCTCCCTGGCCTCATACTCATGAGACTTGGTTTTAAAAATCTGTCAGAATATCTATCATTAATTCCCTGAAGCACTGAAACTGCCCAGCCATTTTCCACAATTCTCCATCTTCTAGGAAAGGAAGTCAGGCTCCCCTAGTGGGTTAGCAATTGAACCCCCACATTTGATTGCCTATCAAATGAGGTGGCCCACACTACCACCTAAGAATATTTTTAGGGATCAGAGTTCCAAATCCATATAACAAGTGCTGAAGGCCTAGCATGCCAAAAACATTGGAAAGGGCCTGTGGACTCAAAGCATCTAGGAATCTGGAAGCTTGGAGAAACCTCAGCAATAATAGTCCTATGGGCTTAACTCAGACAAGATTGAGATTCAGAAAGGTTAGGTGACTTGCTGACTGCCCCACAACTAATAAACAACAGGAGCCAATGTTTGACTCCAAATCTGCCACACCCCAGTGCCCATTATCATTCTCCATTTTATAGAAACATGCTTTTGCTAAGTGAATGTATAAAATATATACAATCTGGGAGATGATTCTAGACCATAAATTTCTATGTCAATGTTAGAGATTTCCAAAAAAAGAATCTGTATCTAGAAGCAATTATAGCTGATCAGGATCTAGAGATTATATTAGACCTTTCTCAAACTGTGATCTGCTAGAGAAAAGATATTTAAATAGTGGTTGTAGAGGCTTAAGAAAAATATTCCCCTCAAAAGGTCTCTGAGGTTTCATGGAATAAACTGGTCCCTGAATTTTGCGGGATGAGAAGGAATTCAACAGGTAAGAAAGAGCCTACAGTATGGACAAAGATATAGAAGGTATATCCACAAGGCTGGGCATACATTTTTAACCAGAAATACAGGGGTAGACAGTGCTGGCTTGTTGGTACAGTTGGTAACCTGATAAGGTTGTAGACTTAAGTGGCTCTTCTATTATCAAATAACTATTTGTTGAGCACCTACTGTGTATCAGGTGCTGTGCTAGATTTTGGAGTTCCAGCAATGGTCAAAACAGAAAGCTTCTCACCCTGTGGAGATTAACTTCTTATGAGGGGATTGATGATAAAAAAAAAAAGTATAAAAATGAAATTTATATTGGATGTTTCAAAATGATAAGTGTTATACAAGGGGGTAGGGAATGCTCCAGAGGGGGTATAGTTCTAATGTCAGAGAAGACATTACTGAAGACATGACATGGCAACAGGGCTTTGCAGTAGGTGAGGGACTGAATACTAAGAACATCTGGTGGAAAAGCAATCCTGGCAGAAGGAAGGACAGGTTCAGTGCTTTGAGATAGGAATATGTCTGGCTTCTTTCCAAGCCAGCAAAGAGGCCCATGTAACTGGAATAAGAGAGGAGATCAAAAAGGTGACAGGGGTAAGGGCACATGCAGGCCGTTGCATGGTAGGGTTCTGAGCTGAGGAGTGACAAGCTCTGACCACAGCTTAAGTAGGGTCACTCTGTGCTGAGCTCCAGTGGGCGTGTAGCTAGGAAAGACTAGGAGCTAGACCAGGAGAAGACATGGAGGCAGTGAGGATGGGTTCTGCACCTGGTAAAGGGAACAAATTGCCTCTTCCCACATCCACCCAGTACCTCAGTCCTTTTAAATTCCAAGACTAAAATGGGCTCCCAGTTACTCCGCGAGGAGAGAGCGTACCTGTGACCCTTTTTCTGCCATCACTGCTACTTCAGTGCAGTTCCATGTCCTTTAGTCACTGGCTAGTCCCTTATCACACCCATGCACTCCTCGTAATTCATGGCTTTGGACATGAGCCACACTCCTCGCATTTTCCTCACAGCAGGTTCTGTTCTGCTGCTGCTGATCATAGTTTCTCACCTGGATGCTCGACTCCCACCTCCAACCTTGCCTGATCTCCCAGAGTGAATCTGAGCACTATCCTTTTTGTTGTTATGAACTTTACATCCCTTTAACTCTAATTCCAGTCCTTCCTTCTGCCTGGTTCCTTCAAACTGCCTTGGTGGAGTTGACCTTTGTGTAACACCACCTCTGCTGGAATTGTCTATGATCTGAGAGCTGGTGAATGATGGCTCCTAACATTGTTGTTCTTCAAGTTTCTTCTAAAAGGATCTTATGAAGTCCTAGCCCCATTCAGATGCACCCCAAGTCATCCCCTTCTGGGTGAGCTGTTGCTCTCCCTGTGGGCAGAAGATAGTAATATAAACACCCTGCTTCTGAACTGGAAGGAAGGAAAGCAAGAAGGGAGATTCAAAACTACGCTAAATTAAGATAGATTGCATTTCTGAAACTAGGTTAGGACCCGCTGTGTGTGCAAAGAGGTAGAGCAAACTGGAGCTTTGCTTTTAATTTGAGCCAACATGAATTCCAATTCCAGTGGAAGCCAGATGTGCACAATGACAAACTTCCTAGCAAAAGACCTATGTGAGGCATTTTTTCCCCATCAGTAAGCTCAGTTTTGTCCAGGATAAGTGGCCCTTGGGTCTATTTCAATTGCATCCAACCCAGGATGACTAGGGAGGAAAAAGACTAACAGATGGTGGGAAAAGATCTTTCTGCCCACACAAGCCCAGTTCCAGTGCTGGGTGTGTGGATCTGATTTCAGTTTCTGGCTCTGCTACCAGTTCCAGTATGACCCTGAGCAAGTCACTTCTTCTCTGTGGGCTATATTCTCTCCATCCACCAAATTGGGCCACTGAAATCTCCAGCAGCAAAAAAGTTTGACGGGAAATGGATGTTGGTGTCAAAATGGGAACCTCAGCTACTCAGGAATTGTGTGATTTTGTGAAAACTTCAGAAACCTGAAATTTGGTTTCTGCATCTGTAACAGGAGTGAATACAGGCTGACCTTCTGGATTTGCACTAAGTGTGAAAGGTGATTGTACCATGAAAGAACCAGTGCTTTTCAAAAATATGGTAACTGATCCTGAAGTAAATGCTGTGACTCAGCACCATCATTTAGATAAAAATAGTAATAATAGCAACTAGAGCACAGAGACTCAGAATAGACATACTAGAATGAGTATTTGCTTGTGATTTTTTTTAATCTAGCTGTACTTTTCACATGGTACATACTAGGTTATCGTGTACAGTATATTTCTTGCAAAAAAACTACAGTTAAAGAAAAGTTTAAGAAGACCTAGCTCATAACAGAAACTTGTGAATGTTAATTCCCTCTCTTCAAGGGCCCCTCAGCTTAGAGATTCTATGATTCTAAGTCAAAAGTAGTTGGCCTAGTATTTCTAGTCCTTTTCCTGAATATGAGTATATAAAAGAAGCTGGGCTTTGGAATCAGATAGGCTTGCCGAAGGGCATGTACCTTCTATCATGACAAAAGTAGAATTCTTGGTTTCTAGAAACGGGTCATTCCCCAGTACTTTCCCACGTAAATAGCCATAGGGTTGATAAACCCTGGGGTAGCTCTGAGCTATCAGGACAGCAGAAAAAGCACCCCCAGATAGATATAAGTGATTAGAAGGATACAGGGAGTTGGACAAGTCATAGGCTAGGTTTACATAACTAAATGAATCTCCCCACTCAGCACAAAGAAAAGTAGAAGAGGAACTAAGGCAACATGAGCACAATATACAACTAGCATGTCAAGTGAAATTTGGCTTTCCCCAACCCATGGATCCTTACCACAAATTTAATTTCACACTAATCAACCCAGAAAGATTGACCACAATATAGAAGTGACTTTCTTTCCTTTGAGTTTGGTTTGGAGGGAAGCATGTAGAGCAGAATGTAAGGAAAGGCTCCAGGGAGTTCATATGGGTTTGATACATGAAGCAGAGTGCAGAAGGTGGCAGTGATTACCCGCCGGGTCCTGGGAAGTAGACTCAGTGCAAACCCCCAAAAACGTCTTTAACGATGAGGTCTTGGAGAAGACAAGATCCTTCCGAAACTCTTTCCAAGGTGACAAGCCCCAATTCCTCTGGGGATGAAGAGCTGCAGTGGTAAATGGAAGTAACAGTCAGAGCCTGGGGTCTGACCCTGGCTGTGTGGACTGCTGAGAAAACAGCAGGAGGTTTGTTATGGCTGCACCAGTGGGCATTAAGAAGAGATGAGGCCAGACAGGACAGCTGGGCTCCATCATAGCAGAGCATGGCTCTGAACTGTTGACTCAAAATTCCAGCCTTTCTCCTGAAGGTCGTAGAAATCACAGAAGAGTTTTAAGCAAGGAAAAGCAGAAGGTAGCAAGTTCCTTCTTTGTTTCAAGTGAGGACATACCTGTAGGATGATAACCTCACTCTTACAAAGCCTCACTCTACAATTCTAGTCTTTCAAAGACTAGAATTGCGTTAAGTTTTTAATGATGAACAATTCAACAGAAAAAGGTTACACTTCTGTCTGGAGTCTATATTCGTAATGTGTTTGCCCTGGACAGTTGACCATGAACTGGAATTACTGATAATTTCAATTCCTACCTCTGCTATATTTTGTTTAAGTATCTTTTAGTGCCTGCCCAAGTGATTATCGGAATTTGTTTATAGAGTTTGGGACACATATGTATACAGTTCCTGCCTTCTTGTCTTGATGAACTTGACTGTCTGGGATTCCTAGAAAACAGAGCTTGAGGCAAATGTTAAGTGCTGATGCTTCACAGCCATGTGTCACTTAACATTTCCATCAATGTTGGAATAAACCATATGCATAGGCTATTCCATCTAGGTTTATGCAATTGTATTTTAAGCCACAATGATAAAATCGCCTAAGGATACATTTCTCAGAGAGTATCCCCATCATCAAGTGACCCGGGACCACATTTGGGAAGTACAGTTTCAGGGCAGTGAGTTAGGGAAAAGGGAAGTGAGGCAAAGAGAGAAGAGCAGAAAGAAATAGTGATAGTCAGTATTTCACACCATGCTGCAGACATACCTGGTCTCTCAGCAGGTGCAACCCAGGAAGCCTGAAGACCTGTTGTTTAAGTCACCTTAGGTATGTGGTATTTTTATATGCAATCCAAGCTGCATGAGACATACCACAAAAGCTTAATAACCTGCCAGCCAGGAAGTCACTAAGCTGATACTTAACACTGTGGCTATTTAAATCTAACTCCCACCCTGACTGCATTGCCTCATGGAGACAGGAATGTGAGTGACTGACTGCAAATTCGTTGATGAGTTAAAAAGTATAGTAGATCATTCCCTCTAAAAAGAAAACCTAGCACCTCACTATCACCTACATAAGCACAAATTCTGAAGCCAAACTGGCTGGTCTTGAACCCCAGAACTTTGACTTGTTAACTGTGTTACCTGGTATAACATTTATAGCAGAGACTTTCCTAATACATTTCTTAATATTTCCAGGCCTCTGTTTCCTCATCTAAGAAGTGGAACTAACTCTGCTGTCTGCCTCATACTGTGACTATAAGAAATTATGAGCTCAGAATCAAAGCACTTTAGGACCTGGCACATAGAAATTGCTGTATAAGCATATACTGTTGGTGTTAATTGTGCAGCTTCATGAATTACAGGGAGTTTTCACATTTTGTTTAGTATTTGCAGCAACCTTGAGTGGAGCTATAAGTCTCCCTGTTGTTTAGAAGTGCTCTGAGATCCCACAGCGGGGTAGTGGAGGGTGAGAGGATTCAATCCCAGATCCCTCTGACCCCCACATCCCCACACTGCTGTGTAGGGCTGTAACTGGCATCTGGCCATCCTGGTTCTTTCTGCTAAAATGACTCCCAGGGCCAAGGGTGAAGAGATTCCAGCATGCCTAAGTTCCAGTCTTCTCCATGAGAAGGACCCCATCTCAGTCTGTTCTGGAATAAGCTCCCCTTCAGATAAAGACTAAACCCTTTCTGTTCCAAACCCTACAAAGAACTTTTCTTTCCATTCTCACTCAGCAGCCTGATTCCTAAATGAGTTTTCTGTGCTTAGCTGTGTAGGACCTTAACTACAAAACAAATTGCTTTCCTGAATGTGCCTCCAAGAAGGAAATAATCATATAGAACAAATCAGGTTCGAAGTGTGGTATAAACAAAAGGAAATTGTTTGCCATTCCAGCTGCTTGTAAGGATGGAAGAGGGAGGAGAGAGGAGCCATCATGGGTGTGAAGTGGCCTGTGAAAATGCAGAAAAAGGCTCTTCAGATAGGAACCAAATAGACTAAGTTAGAATTAGACAGTGTTAGAAGTGAAGCACCCCAGGCAGCTCTCCCTCCCTGCAGGCTCACTCTGTAGTGAAAAGGGAGAAATTGCTTAAGCCCAAAGGATTTACCCTTCTCTCTACCTGCATCCAAACTTTCAATAATTTTTTACCTAGTGGTACTAGAAGATACATTTTATTTGAAGAAAAATGTGTCATTTTCCCCCCAACTAGGTTTTAAAAGCTATTCAAGAGTCTACACTGGCACTGGGCCATGAATAGTCATATTTAGAGAGTAACAGCTCACCATTGCTCTTTAGTACTTTAGTACTTTAGTACACCAGTGCTCTTTAGCATTTCAGAAATAATTTTCTCATCTCCCTGGTTCAAAACTCCCATACCCAGACACTGACCTTGAACCTGGAACCAGTGTTGGGGATGCCCAGGTAGGTAATGGACTCTCAGGTGCCAGCATCTTGTGGGGTCATAGCTAAGATCTCTCTCAGCATATGGATGCAGAACAAATCAGCAATGGGGAGGGTGTTCTAGACGTGATTCTGAGGAAATAGGCCCATGTGTCTCTTCACACATTCCTTGGAGGTACTTCTAGTCCTTCAGCTAGGAGTAGTGGAGGCACATGCCAGTCAACCACAGAAGCTCCAGAGGGACTGAGAAATTCTGGTTCTCTCAGGTGCTGATAGCAGACTTAGCATATGCCCAAATTCCAGATCCTTAGAGGGAAATAAAGGATTTGGCATAAATCTCATCGGTAGGTATAGTCTAGGCATGAAGAACCATCCTTATCACTTAGAGGAAAATTTTATACCATGTCAGAAACTGTTTATTATTCATATTCCCAGATGTCAGCCAAGGGCCCACCTTGCTCCCTGACATAGATGACTATTGCAAGCCTGCTGCATTCACTCAAATGTACAGAACCTCTTACCCACTCTGGTTAAACTGGTGAGTAAACCTAGGTCAGCCAGCCTCTCAGAGGAGCTCTGTAGTGCTTTCTACACTCATCATATTGCTTGTAGTAACTCTCATATAGTGCTAAATGTTAGTAGAAATTGCTTGATAAAGAAAACCCACCACTCGTGCTCGTAATGGAAGAGAAGAGAAAATGAAATGACGAATCTCATGCTCAGGAAAAAGAAAAACATTTCAGTGAATCGCAGTGGGACCTACTAGACCTTCTATGGCGTTGATGTGTTGGGGACTTGGGGAGGGAAGTTGTGAGCTGAGTGGTGGACAGGCAGTGTGTGTCCAGCATCTTGTGGGATCACAGCTGAGATCTATCGCAGCACATGGACACAGAACAAATCAGTAGCAGAGCCGATTTGACAGTTCACGCAACTGCCTGCACACCAGAGCTGTGTGGATGCCTCAGTGAAGTGAGCATGGTCTCTGGCCCCAGGGGTTCATGTGGAAAGAAGTCAAACATCTATTTCAATTCTGTGTGTCTTATAAACCCTATGTAGAGGTCAGAAGAATGGAGTGAGTCTATAGGTGCCATGCCACCCCTATCAGCAGGAGAAGGGATGTTTGGTCACCTTGTGGTTTGGACAATGCTCTGGCTTTAGTCTAAATTTAGAATATTGCAGAGTGACCTTGCCTTTTTCTTGATCCTTTATGTTCAGAGTTACTTGTCTGCAGTGGTATGTGAAAATATATTCAGTAGGAGAAAGCCCCAACCTAACTCTCTGAATACCAGGATACCTGACTGTCAGGGACTACTCTTTTTATGCCAAGCCAAAAGCTAAAGGAACAGACCCACTCTGCCAGGTATGGCAGCTTGCTTCGAAGACTTTCTGTAACCTGTGCCCACAGTAAATCTTGACATCCCCGGAAAATAAAAATAATAATTACTTGTTGAGTAACAAGTACTACTTATATTTATGAAGTCTTTTAATAAATATGTATATAATTAATTAAAAGTTCATGAGTATTTTAGGTCTAATACCATATGAACCTTTTTAAAGACACAATTTTATTTCTTCCTCTTGGTCTTGCTATGAGATTTGTATTTTATTATTTTGCAGAAAAGGAAAGAGCGACTCAGAAAGGTTAAGTGACTTTCCTAAGACCATCTGTCTAGTGAGTGTTTGGGACTGAATTCCAATGTGGATGTGCTTGACTCCAGAACCGGTGTTCCTTCCCCTGCCCTGGCCTGTGACGTACCGTACATATGGACACTGACAGAGATACTTGCCAAGCTGGGACTGGGACTGGAATTAGTCCAAAGAGCATGACAGCTTTGAGACAACTCAAAAGTATGTTCACAGACAAGTTTTCAGGACCACAAAATGCCAAGGTCCAGAACCCGGCAAAAGTGTGATGGTTCCTGGGAGCTGCTGTCAGTGCTTCAGTCAGGCAAGCCCCTCCTGGCATCTCCAGGGAGAGAGGGCCAACTTGATCTGTTTTTCATTCCTTCACAGTTCACTAATTAATATGAAAAAGAGCTGCCCATTATTGATTAACTTTGTGTTTTACCATGACAATGTCTTAATGAAACTCAATATCCATGCCTCAAAAGCTAGGCTGGAACTTTGAAGTAGGAGTGATGGTTAACCTCAGCATCCCCTTCAGAGGCTCAACACTGATGAAGAAGGGAGGGGATTTGAAGACCTGTTTAAGTGGATCCCTTGGCTGGAGGCATTTTTGATCTTGCAGTGGCCCATTTTGTATTTATGTACAAGTCTTTTCACAGATCTGTGCAGCTCTGGGCAAACCATAGCTTATTTATTTGTCACAGTATAATTAGGACCTGCAGTGGGATTCTGTAAATATGTGTAGTTTGAGAAGAGTTCTCAGACCATCTGATGAACTGCTGTGCTCATGTTTCAGAAGCCCGGAAAGAACAAATGAGACAATGGCACCCACACTTAGGAAATGCTGCATTAGCTTCCCCCAGCTGCTATAACAAAGTATGACCAATCAAGTACCCTCAACAACAGAGATGTATTTCCTCACAGTTCTAGAGGCTGGGAGTCCAAGTGAAGTTATCAGTGGGTCTGTGTTCTCTCTGAAACTTGTAGGAGAATCCTCCCTGTCACTCCTAGCTCCTACTGGGGCTGGCCTTCTCTGACATACCTTGGCATGGAGCTATGTTACTCCAGTCTCTGCCTACCTGTCCATGACTTCACTTTCTATTGATCCTCCATATTTATATGGTTGCCTTCCTATGAGGACTCCCATCATATTGGGTTAGGAGTCTTTTCAACCATGCTGTGTCTCATCTCATAAGTAATGACCCTGTTTCAAGTCAAGGTCATATTCTGAGGTGCTGGGGGTTAGGACTTTGTCTTAGTCCATTAGGGATACCGTGACAAAGATACCACAGATTGGGTGACTTGGCACTTCCCATAGTTCTGGAGGCTAGGAGTTCAAAATCAGTGTCCCCTGAGGCCTGTTTCCTGCTTCTTCTCTCTGTCCTTACACAACAGAAGAGGCGCAGCTCTCTGGAGCCTTTTTTTCCTAAGGCCACTAGTCCCATTCATGAGGAGTCCACTTCCCAGAGGTTCCACCTAATAGTATCGCATTGGGGTTAGGTTTATGAATTTAGGGAGACAGAATCAATAAATTTATATAGCATGCTTCAACATATCTTGTTCAGAGGAAAAACAATTCCAGCCATAACAAATGCGTATCAGGTGCTAGATGCTTTAACCCCACTATCAGTCAGCAGCCTTAGTGCCCTAGCAGGTAAAGGTAGCAAAGCCATTTTCAAATCCACATGAGATGCCAGATGTTATAACTTGAGGCCCCTGAGACCTAGCTGCCAATTCTTCTTTCTCTCCCTGACACATGGTACCTTACAGTCTAGTGGACTGGGTCAGGACCCCAAATCTCAGGTGTCACCTCAGTGAGTATGCCCTATCACTGGAGATGAGGATGCTACAGAGATGAATCTTGAGACATGGTGGATGGGTCACCCTGTGGCCTCACCTGTAACAGCACAGGGTATATGAGTGTGAGAATTTGTGTGTGTGGCTTTGTACAACTGCATGGCTTGGCATGCTGACTTGAGTGTGCATAGGGATAGGAATGCATGTACGAATGATTATTAATGAAAAGCAAGCTGTACTTGAGCACAAGAATGTGTAAGATACTAGTGTCATTGTACTAACAGGAATAAATGTTGACAGTGTGGGAGACATATGAATAAGACTATACAGATTTGAGGGTGTACTTGTGTGCGTGTATGTGTCTATACAGGTATGAGGGAGTGAGTGGGAATTTCCACCTACCTGTTTATTTTAGAGTCAGGCAACAAAAGGTGAGATTTTTCTACCCATTAAGATGGAAAAGCTTTGGGGGCCTCTTTTTACTTTAAAAAAAAAAAAGCATCAACCAGTTAGTGGTTGCTAATTAGGAACAGGTCCCAGGGAAGCCGCCTCTGCAGCAGCACCAATAAATCACTCATTAACTGTCCATGGCTGCCTGCCTCCAAGTTGGGCTTCCCTGTACCAGAGTTCCAGCAGTAGCCCAGTCAGAGCTTTCTCACTGTGCACTTGACAGTATTGTGAAGGGGTGGGGGGGGGGCGTATCTTTTAGTCCCCCTATTTCTGAGAATATCCTCAGAATGCACTCATTTATAAATCCATGTCCAACTTTCCGTGCATTCGAAACCCCCACCCCCATCATGGCCATCTAACCTCATAGACCTCATCTCCTGCTACTCTGTATTAGGAAGTTCCAGCACCTTTAAGTTAACTGATGGCAACTTTGCACACAACAGTTACCACATATCTCAAAGGCACACGTGGTAGGCAGGAGACACACCTTGCTTGATCAGCCCCTGCTAGCTTTCGCATCACAACCATTGCCAGCAGCAATGTTTCAAAGGATTGTTTTTACCTAAAATCATCAAAGATTTTATGAGGTGGAAAAGGGAATAACTGTTTAATGGGGATTTTGTGGGAGTAATGATGATGAAAATGTTCTAGAACTAGATAGTGGGAATGTTTGGACAATGTTGCAAATGTACTAAATACTATTGAGTTGTATAGTTAAAAATGGTTTAAATGGTAAATATTTATTTCTCATAGTGTTTAAAAAAACAAAATTCTATGGTACTGGGGCCCTACAAGGAAAGACTGATGTGAATTGGATCCCAGTCTCTGCTTGCTGGCTGTCATGCCTCCCAGACCTCACTGGTGGGATAATTTTATCTTGGAGGAACAGCCTTTTATTTGGGAATTCTGACCATGGTAGACTCTATCTAGGATGAGATTCTTGGCCACTTGTGACCTTAGTGTCCCTTTGTTTCCCCTATTTGTTAAGTAAGTTCCTTTATTGTTGTTCCCTTCACTTGAGTGGTTTTGCAATTGTGTGCACAGATGAAGAACTTGCAGGCCTGTAATCTATTTGGTACTGTCCTTGGAGGGCTTTAGTAGGTGGTGGCCATATTTGCCCATACTTTATACGTGCGCACACTAAGAATCAATGCAGAGGACTTGTCCAAAATCAGAGTTCTTCAATGGTAAAATAGAATATGAACTCCATGGGTTATATGGCCACACTTTTCCCAATATCACATGCTGCTTCTGAGTTTCAGGCCTGGTGCTTACAAGCGAACTTATGAATAACACAACTAGAGACTGAACTGTAGCTGGGACAATTTTTTCTCATCCTTTGGTTCAAGGACTATGTTTCCTCCCCAGACTACCTTCCAGGCATCTACCCACTCCATCCTCTGCACCGGCCAGCATACTCATCTTTCTAATCAAATTAACTGTATGCCCCCTACTAGGTGTTTGTATTACTGCCCTTACCTTCTTACTAGGTAATAATTTCAAGGAACCTATGACTTTGGAATGAAATTGTCTTTGTGTTTATTTTTCAAAATGTATAGAATCCATCCCAACCCATAGCCTTTGCATCTCTGCTTAGCTGCAATGTCTTTCAAAATATAAGGATAATGCCAAGTAGTTTTCCCATGTGTAGAAAGGTATTTGGTATAACCAAGTTTGTGTTGAGGCATGGGGGAGAAACAGTATTAGAATAAGAAGCTTTTGGTTCAGAAAGTTCAGGAATTCCTGTCTTTGGAGCCAAACTCAGATGTATCTTTGGAGCATAAAGTTCAAAGATAGAAGAATTATTGATTGGAGAATAATTGACAAAAGTATGTGATGGGTGTCCTTCCTCCAGATACTGCCACCTAAGTCAGGATCCATATTTGGTTAGGATTGGCTCAGTACAGAGATACAGAGATAATGTAGGGACAGGACTCAAAAGTTTAAATCAGCCTCTGGACTCAGATGGAGACAAGAACACTCCACTGGTATGGGAAGAAGGGAGATATGAGGTTGTCTGTTGTAGCCTATTTTCTTTTGACTCCGGATCTCATGTTCTGTTTTCTGTTCATTCATCCATTCCTGCGTTTACTCATTCATCAAATGTTTATGGAGAGCCTGATGTTTCCAGATCCTGTTTTAGTTATTATAGATAGAAACAAAACTTCTGTATTAGTCAGTTTAGGTTGATTTATGTTGTAGTAACAAACCTAATATCTCAACCACTTAACAAAGTTCATTTATCATGTTATATACTCAACATACTTTTGAAGTATAGGAGCAAGGAATTTTCCACAGTCTCTCAAGAACTTGGATTGATAAAGTCTCCATCATCTTATACCTGCACACTTGCAAGAACAAATAGCCTTTTTGGCTGTTTCTTATGGCCCATAAACCTAATTTAGTCATATGTATGCACCCCCTCCCCAAAATACAAGGGGTCAGGGACATATGATCCTCCCATGTGCCCAGATATAGAAGAGAAGCAGCCAAGTGCTGAAAACCTTTACATCAGTTAGCATAAAAAGGGTTGGAGTGTGAATACAATCAAATGCCTGCCCTTTGAGCTCTTCCTATCCAGCAGAAGAGACAAGTAAACAAACTTAACAGCTGAGTGAAATCAAGAGTGCGTTGGAGAGGAAATTAATATCTGTATTCCACATCCCTGTAAAAGTGTTGGCAAGACTAAGCATCTTTCCATGGAATCGTGCCCTGATCTTTAGGAATTCCAAAATCTGGGAATTTGAATATTAAAATTTGAATTGGATGCAATATCAACAGGAAAAAAGTGGATATGTTAAAGTAACCCATCCTTCTATTTTACTTTTTAACTGTAACAATATTTTTATTAGTTTGCATGAAATTGTCCACCTTAAACTCATGACTGAGTAAAAGTAAACATGTAACTACAGAAAGTGTGAGGTGAAAGAAAGGAGAAAAAGTAGAATATATGATTAGAGGTATTAATAAACCTGTCATTTCAGTCTAATAGAGGCAGTTCATGAATTTCCATTATATCTGATATGTATAGATACATATAATATGTATCTATACATATATATCTGATATGTATAGAACATATCCCCCCTCCTGAAATGTTTTCGTGCATATTTAAAAACACAAACAAGCATATATATTAACTTTAATATTTTTAATTAATGTTTTATACTATTATAAAAAAAAGAGTGTGTTGGAGAGAAAAAGTTGTATCTGAGATCGTGCAGCCATTCATTGGGATCTGCCGTGGTGCAATGGAGGGTGCTGGGCATCTCACCAGGAAATGCCGAGTTCCTATGTGCATATATAACCATGGGGGTGGTTTTGTGACAAGAGGTGGGTTTAGGTAAGTAGGGCCTTGGGCAGCAACTGAAGTAGTTTGACCTTTACTCTGTAAGGCAGGGAAAAAAACCAATGAAGAGCTTTTACCAGGAAGGGACATGTTCTGCCCTCTTTGTTTTTGGGAAGATCACATTGTCTTCTACCTGGTAACCTCAAATGAAAAGCAACCAGTTATTTCACCAATGTGATGGGCATATTCAGAAATAACAGAAAGGCAATTTGGAAAGTGTAGTCTCAGGATGAGATATACATGGTCTTCCTAGAATAAAAGTCAGCATTCCCCTTCAGCCTTTAGAAGGGGCTCTCCTGGGCCTAAAGGCCACTCCTTCCTTCCACTGAGGCAGAAAGCAGTAGCACTGCCTGTTGGATGTAAGTCATATTGGGTCCTGGAGTTTTACTCCCTGTTACTGATTGCACATGCATGGAGACTCTCTTCTACTTTCCTGACTTTATTTAAATATGGTTTTTGCATATTAATTCCACACTTGTGGGAGAGAGACCAGTGGGGCACTCAAAATCAGTTGTGATCATGAGGATAATTTTGAAAGATACATAGATGAAAGAACTGATCAAATGTGGTGACCGAATGTGACTATGAAAGAACAAATGGACATATGTTTTGACCCTGTTTTTGATGGATACAGTAAGGAAACATTGGAGCGTGTTTGTGGAGAAAGATGCATGTTAGAGATGGTTAGTCCGGAGTCCCTGGGGCACCTCACGAAACACTTGAACATTAGGGCCTGAAATATAGGTGAATCTATCTGCTCCTCTGGAGGACCTAAAACTATTAAAGGTATGGGGTAACATCCACCTAGAATAGCTCCTTCCAGAGAGCTCAAATTACACTTCTATTGGTACCAGAATTGCTTTCTAAATTGTATTTCAATCTGGTTGCTTTGAAAATGGAGTCATTTCCTGCTGATCAGCCCCCAAGGCCCAGTTCCTTAAACTGGGGTTATTCACTGTCCTTTGGGCTTTTCCAGTCCCCATCATGGCCTCTTCTGAGGGTCTATCTCTGTTCTGACCCTGAGTTCCTGGAGGTTGCCACTCATTCACCTGGCCTGGCACCCAGGTGCTCAGTAAATGTTTCTTGGACAAATGAATGAATTAACTATGAACTTTTCAAAACTGTTGGGTCCCATGTGAGAATATAAATAGTACTTCCACTTTCCAAAAGGCTTTAATAAATTATAAGTCACCAAATTAAAACAAACGTTTGTTTTAACTTCCACAACCAAGTCTCTGGAGGGTTTAACACCTTTTCATCTTCAAAGTGCTTTCAAAACAAGAGCTGTTTCCCCTCAAAGGTCCCTCTTTGGAAATTGTGGATTGTAAACAGATAAAGAAATATATTAACATTCACAAGGGAAGATGCCTCAGGCCAGTTTTAAAGAGAACCTTCTCCAGCAAAGAAAAGCAAAATATTTCTTTGATTTTTTTTGAGTGTTTTCAAGGTGCCAAGAGTTGTGTTGAGGGCCTTCAGTCACTATTACCTCATTCCCTCAATGGTATTCACCTTCTACCTTAGAGATAAGAAAACTGAGGCCAAAAAGAAATTACTTACCTTTGCTGCTCAAAGGGGGAAACAAGAGCCCCTCCCCTGAATTCCAGAACCACAGTCTTCCCCTTTCACATCGTTCTTTCTAGATGTTGATCTCAGGTTACCTACATTACTTACATGTGAAGGCTATATACATTCTGGGACCTCATCCCAGACTCATCAACTGAAATTCTGGAGAAGAATGCTTGGGTATCTGTATTTTAAATAAACTCTCAATCCTACTTACCATACTGAAGTTTGATAACCTACACTGTCCAACCATAGGGGGTTTCTAAAACTTACAGTGATTTTTGTCTAAAAGGATAAGAGAAAAACCCAAGGAGGACTCTCCAACTCCTGAACACCACGTGTCTCCATGAATTCATCAGGGTTGGCCTCTGCACGCTTGAGTGCAGCCCTGTCAGCTCCCTCCCGCCTCTGCTGGCTGTGTTGGCTGCGATGGAAAGCTTCCTCTGTTCCCTGGCTTTTCATGGCAAGCTTGGGTTGATGTTTTCTCTCCACTCCATATGGATTTTGCAATTAACTCACTAGAAAAGTAAATCACAGGGTGCCTGGAATAATAAGTGCCGTGAACACCAGGCCTCAGCCAAGTAGACTGGGACTGGATCCAGAGCATGACTAAGGTTGCTGGGCTGTGCAAGAAGGAGGCAGGGGGCCAGAGGCTGGGAGCTCCTGGAGGCTGGACAGAGGTGACAGATGAAGGAGGAGGAGAGGGGCTGCTGGTTGGGATCAGCATGAGCACCTTTTATGTATGTTCAGCACACAGCTCAACGTTTTACATTCTTTTTCTTGCCAATTCCACACTGTCCTTTCTTGGTCAATGTTATTTTTTCCACTCTAAAGAAAAGGGCATTGTAATACAGAGAGATGAAATTACTTATCAAATTCCAGCTTCTCTTAAGTCCTCCCTACCTACTCTCATCTTCCCTTTCTCTGAGCAGTTCAAGGAGGGAGCACTTCTTACAACTGTCCTTAACCTAAGGACAGTTAGGGGGACTATAAGATTTGAGGGTACCTGGCTCTTCATCCGTGAAGCAGAATGGTGACTGCGGTGAGGTGATTGAGTCCTGGATCTGCTCTCTTACATGGAGCCCTTCACGCACTGCCTGGCATCCAGCAGACATGTGGAACATTACTTCCCTTTGCTTGCACATTACTCACCCAAACCATCTGCTGTCACAGAGTGAGTGACACATGTCTTTCAGAGGTAACACACCACTGGATTACACAAGGAGTAGGAGTGCACTCAAGCTAGCTCAAGGATTGGGATTTTTGAAAAGCTTATACATGGCATTATAAAGCAATTGGCATGCAAGTCAAGAACAGGTGCTACACCAGCCTGGTTTGCGCTGGGCAGGACTGAACTGAGGCTCCCTGGAGGCTCTGAATTCCAAGCTGGTGGTAACAGGCATTAACTGACCATCTTGCCTTCAAAGAGGCCAAGGGCACTCTGCATATCATGACTTATTGCTTCTGAATGGAACACGTCCTGCCCCTGATTTGATGAGAGAACCTGACTGGCAGATCCCATCTTTCTGTCAAGCCTTGGGTTAAAGGTATGTGGGTGGAGTTGAATGAGATGAGTCACATGATACATAGCTTTTCTACTTAGGCCTGAGCTGCTGCATAACCCTGGGCATGCAGCTGGCTTCTGCAGAGCCCTTGCAAGCACCAGTGATCTCTTTGCCTAGGCTGGTGCTCTCCAGACTTTGTACTCCTCAGAAAGAGAGATTTCTGTCTTCTCCAATCCACCTTTCTTTCCCCTTTGCATTGGGCCTGCTGCGTTCAGCCCTCCAGGAAAGGGTTCAGGTTTAGGAGGAAGAACAAAGGAAGTAAAGATGCATAGAGGTTTTTGTTTGCTCTACCAGGCCATGAGTTTGCAAGAGAGATGGCTTAACAGAAATATGGGTGCCCACATCACTATTTACAAGTCCCACCTATAGCAAGTAAATGAGTTTTCTTGTGAAGTTGCTGGGTGAGGAAGCTGACACTTATTCTCTGTGACATTCTCATCCAAATTTGTTCAGTTTACAAGTCAAAAAATGTTTTCTCATCTTGCCTCCAGAGCTTAAATATCAGGCTGGCTTCTCTATGTTTCTCACACTTTCCTAAGCAGTAAAGATTCTGAAATCTGAGCCAAGCTGCCAGTTCTGCTGATGGGTGGGATACACAGAGCTGGGATCTGTCCTCTGTTCCATGACATTCACTCTCATCACTGCTCCAAAATGTTTTTGGAGCTGGAAGGCAAGTGGGCATGACTCAGCAGAGCACAGAGACAGACACTGGGAATCAGAAAACACTATCTCTTGATAAGGTTTGCTGGGGGGGTCTTTTGTTGTTGTTTGTTTTTTTTTTTTCTGCTTGCTCAGAAATAAAACCAAGGGGACAGGACTTAAAAGGAGGTAGAAATATGTACATTAGAGTCAAGGAAAGATAATGGCTCTCATTTCCTCTAGAACTGTGCTACTCCAGAGAGCTTTCTATAGTGATAGAAATATTCTGTATCTCGCTGCCCTGTGTAGTAGTCATTATCTGCATGTAGTTAACATACACTTGAAATGTAGCCAGAGTAAGTGAGGAAATATGTTTTACTTTGCTTTAATTTCAAGTACCTTTGAACAGTCACTTGTTGTTAGTGGCTCCCATGTTGGTCAGCACAGCACTAGAATCAAGAGGGTTTTTTTTATCTTTTTCATCTCTAAAGGGACAACGGTTTTATTTCTACCCTCTGCCTAGTACAGTGACTGCCATGGTTTCAACAATATTCAAATGAATGAATGGAACAGACACTGGTGTGAAGAAATGGAGACAGCATAATGTAGAAGGGAAAATCATAGGATTTAGTGTTAATCAGACCTACCCGAATTCAAATTCTAGCTCTGATTTTATCTCTGTGTCTTATCAATGTTGCTGGCATCTTTTCATCTTTTTCATCTGTGAAATAGTTGCAATGCCTACCACTCTCATAAGGTTGTTATGAAAAATAAATGAGTTGACATATACAGAGTGATTAATGCAGTGCCTGGCATTAAATAAGCACCTTGATAAATAGTAGCTTCATAGAAAAGGCAGAAAATGAAAAATAGCTTAGTTGACAACCAGAATGTGATATTCCCAACAGACAGAAAAATGCTCCGAATCGGACATGGCAAAATCTCCCTGTGATCCTGTTCAGAGCATAAACATGACCAGCAGGTGACCACAGTAGACACCAGACACACCTGTTTTTCCTCGGAATGCTACTTTCCCTATTGCCAACTTTATTCCTACCCATTCTAAAAACCATTTATTGTCCCCATATTTTGAGTACATCCACTTAAAAGTTAGCCAATGTCTCCTGAGTCATCCTTAAGATCAGCCAACAGTTTATAATTTTATAGCCCAGATCTCATAAGAGGCCCCTCCCAAGCCTGAAACAAGCCTCAGAAGCAGTCTCCTTTGTTTCAGCAAGCTAGACACACCTGTTTTATCATAACAGATAATGGTAGTCTTCTCTACAGTCAGTGGACCTCTTCAGAGGTTTCAAATCTGCTTTCTTGTGTGAATCAGAAAGTTTCTCCCCTCCCCTGGCTTGTTCTCTTCCTTTGAGGCTGAGCTTCATGCAACCTGGCTGCTAACTGGCAATTCCTCCACCAATATAAAGCAGCTTTTTTTTCCAAGTCAGGATTTAAGTGGCATCTGTAGTTTGTGACCAGAACTCTGGGTCTTCTCTGCTTTCCCCCATATAGAGATCTGCTTTACAGCAGTTAGAAAAACAGAAGAAAATAAAATGGAACAAAAAGGCTTTTTCATCAGCCAAGAGAACTCAGCTGCCTGTGTATTTGGCTCTGTCTCCTCTTCTTGATTTACAAAGTCTTTGACAAACATCACCTCAGACTCTAATCAGTGTTTGAAAGAGAAAGGCCAGTCAGGAAGGGCAGGTGAGGGGCAGTGTCCAGGGAAAGCATTAGAGAGTAGGTAATAGTTCTACTGGAAGTTTAGTAGATGAAGAAGATGAGAGAGAATAGTTCAAAGATGGCATCAGAATTCCAAAACCCAAAGGGATAGTTTGTAAGGATGAAGGATGGTGCCTGTTGAGTTGGAATTTTAGACATGGTGGATGTGAAGTTCCTGGGAGAGACCTAAGATAATTGCTAACCACCTACTTCTGAATAAAGGGCCCTACAGGTACTTATTTGGAAATAGTCATTCATTCTCTCATTCATGAATCCATCCATCCACTCAATCAAGGGAAATGTTTGCAGTATCTTTTCTCAACAGGCTTTTTGCTGGGAATGTAATGATGAGCAAGAGATTATCCATCTGATGTTGGTTCCCAACCTCTTGTGCCCTTCTTTGGGCCTTGCAAGACCTCTTGTTGAGATGGCCTGACTCCATATCCATACTCTATTTTCCTTGGAGATATTCCATAAAAGAAGAGATTTTAGACTTGAGGTAAATCTCAAGCAGTAGCTTTAAGTTGAAGTCCTTCTGCTTTGTTCCACCATTGAAGTAATTTTCCAATTGTGTTCTGATTTAACTAAAAGTACTAAATCTCATGATCCTCATGGAGGTCAAAATCATTACAGGTTTATTAGAAACATATCTTTGTTTTGCCCTTTGCATACTTTGCTTTGGATAGCCTGATGAATTTGAATGAATATTGACTTTCTTGGGCAGCTTTTGGCTATCTGGGAGGAATGATATCTATAAATAAATCATGGAGAAAAGTGTTTCATATCAGCAAAGAAAATTTGAGATGTGATGGCCCATTAGAGTTTGCTCTTAAACTACTATCTAAAAATGAACAGCTTAGAAAATAAAGCAAAATGAAATATGATGTGCTCACCTATAAATAATGTGTTTTCTAGGTTCTTATTAATGTCACTGGCCAAACAAAAACCCCATTTCTTCAGTTCTTAGGGTACAGTAACTAGAAGGAAATTCTCATTCAACTTCACAGATTGCTGAGAAGTCTCACAATCTGATTAACTTCTAAGCTTCCAGACCCACACTAACCCTGTGCTGGAGTCACTGTGCAGTGTGAGGGTCTGTCTTTTAAAGTGCTTATTGTTGACTATGAGGCACTCTTACATGCATAGCACCTGATGGCAGGGAAACCTTGTAAAAGGGTCCCAGCTGAGGCTAAAGGCTAAATCAATGAAAGATCAGGAACAAGGGCAGCATGCTACCACTAACCCTCCCATCTCTGTTTCCCAGGCTCCATCCATATCTACTCAACGACTGAAAAGCACTTGGCTACATCAGATAAATCATTTGTTTTGGTGGGGCTCTCCTCGATTGGGGTTAAAGCCTCCTCACTTATACTTCCCTTGGTTGTTTATTTGTTCAGCACTCAAGCCACATCTTTCAAGAACTTGGTTCTGGGGTCATTGTCTTCCATTCTTCTGTACACTTTCTCCCTGCAGAAAAATGCCTGAGCCTTGAGTTGTTTTTATGGTGCCTAGAACCCCCAAGTACTCTATCATATCATAACCAGTTACCACAAGTCTTGAGGGAGACTCATGTTTAGGATTTAGTTCTAGCCAGTGATAAATGGCTGATAACACATCGGGAGAGGGTACACGAGAAAGAGCAGCCATCTTGGAGTTTGTATGAACCAAGGAGAAGATCAGACTTGGGCACACGTGACTTTGATGCCTTACCTCCCAAAGGATTACAGCAGACATACAGTCTGAGTGAATTCAAAGTCAGAACCTCAGCCCCATTCCAGCCACAGTGTATCAGAATTGACGTTTTAACAAGATCCCCACATGGTTCTTATACACACTAACGTTGAGAAGCACTGCCCTTGACTTCTAAGAAAGTTGATTTCACACACTTAAGAAAAAATACAAGGTTTAGTGTTAAGGTCCGATACATTGAAAAGATGATTCAAGAGATAAGAGAAATAAAACAGTGGGCATAAGACCGTCTTTTATGTTTTTAAACATCAATGTTTACGATATGGAAATAAATGGCAATATGTCTGTAAATGGGGCATTTAATAGTGGCTCTCCCAGGAGGAAAGTGAAGTGGGGTGGGAAGGAGTGAAGGGAGACTTGCCTTTGTATTCAGCTTGTTTCTATATTGTTTTAATTCAAATACATGAATACATGTCGATATTATTTTTGCAATATAAAGTATGCAAATTAACTAAACCTGGAAAAAGAGAGAAGGATGGGTAATTTTGGTAAATTTGACAAGACAGCAAAGAATAACCCCAGGAAGCCACACCAACTTTTCTCAGATGAGCTCAAATTGAAAAGGAACACCTGAGTAGCTTATTTCTGAGTGAATTATGGGTGATT
Source organism: Uropsilus gracilis (assembly GCA_004024945.1). Classification (NCBI taxonomy): domain Eukaryota; kingdom Metazoa; phylum Chordata; class Mammalia; order Eulipotyphla; family Talpidae; genus Uropsilus; species Uropsilus gracilis. The sequence goes on along the minus strand of PVHY01001953.1, from coordinate 58,348 downwards.
TTTTTTCTCTCTTTCTTGTCTCTTGGTCTGAATGTTTTAAATAATCTGCATTGAATGTATGACATTAGCCCAAATGTTACCAGGGAGAATTGCGAAAGCATTGTAGTGAGACATACAGCTAATGTGGGCATAGTAGAGTAACATAGAGCTGTGGGATACAGGTGGCTGCCACTGATGGTGAGGTGGGAATTTGCTTTTTAATATAAAATATCAAAGCAACAAAGGATGTGTCATATGCCCTGGGTGTCGTCTCCTGAACCTTTGCTGTGTGCCAGCCATATGCCAGTGCATGTTGGCAGGACAGAGCCCACTGCCATTGGACAGTGAGGAGACAGAATTCAGGGGAGGGTAAAAACCTTGTCTAAGTTCAAGGGATGAATGAACTGCATTCAAACCTTTTCTTGTCACATTGTACTGAACCCTTTGGTTCAGAACAGCGAAGTCAATATTGTAGTCTGAAGACTAACACACAAGGCAAAGGTAAAAGAAAATCTGTCTAGAGCAGCGGTTTCCCAAGTTTTCAGAAAGTTGATGTGTACACATTGCTTTAGTCTGTCTAGGCTGCTACAACAAAGTACCTCAGACCTCTGCCTTCTAAACAGTAGACGTTTTTTCCAGCTCTAGAGACTGCAAGTCCAAGATCAAAGTGCCAATGTAGTCAATTTCTGGTAAGAACTCTCTTGATGGTTAGTTGCTGATACCTATTTTTTTTTTTTTTTTTGAGACGAGGTCTCATTATTTTTCCCCGTGGAACCACAGGCTCACGTTGCCCAGGGTACCACAGACTCAAGCAATCCCCAGCCTCAGCTTCCCAGGTAGCTGGGATTACAGGTGCGCACCACCATGCCCAGCTATTTTTTTGGAACTAGGTCTTGCTACGGGCCCCTAGCGGGACTCGAACCGCGATCCCTGGCCCCGGCCGTGGCTTCCTAGGCTGCCACCTACAGGCATGTGCCACCATGCCTGGCTGCTGGTGCCTTAGCTGTGTCCTCAGCTAAGGTAAAGGGGATTAGAGAGCTCTGGGGCATCACCTTAATAAGAATGCTAACTCCATTCATGTGGACTCCATCCTCATGACCCATGTGCTTATAAATACCATCACAGTGGGCATTAGGATCTCAATATATGAATTTGGTAAGATGGACAGAAACATTTCAATCCCAACAGGCACCTCAGCTCCCGCCCTCTGTGACTACTGAGAATACTTCCTCCTCAACCTTTTGGATTCTGTTGAGGACAATGAGAAGCTCTCCAGTTTTTGAGCTATTTCTGAAAGCTTGTTCTGTGGAAACTTTGTCCCTGGGGTACCCTGAAGAATAAAGTTTCCAAAATAATATGTGGAAACCTCAACCTACTGTGTCTACTCTTAGAGACCTTCTGTGCCTCCCTACCAGACCATGTCTAGGCATATCCCACAATGGTGTGTGACTGCTTCACCCAGCTTGGCTTTACCACAGAAGACTTTTTGTACAATGCCCCTTAGCATCTCACAGAACTAGTGTTCTGATTAACAGATTTGGAGATGCTTTTTTTAGTTCCCATCAAGAGCTAACTTTTTTTTAAATTAAACTTCCACATCTTTTCTACATGGTGGTTTAGGATTTCTTAAGAACATTTTGTTCTTTGAGGAATTTTTCAATAGAGCTAAAAATGTCTTTAATTATACCCACAACAAGAGTGGGATCTCCAGCACGTGCCTCTGAGGGTTGGAGGTTAACAAGGATGACATCTTCATGAGGTACCAGAATAGCAAGTGGTATTACATGCTACCAATTACAGGGTACTCTAGCATGGCTGGGCAGTGGGAATGGGAAGTTGATGAACTCAGAAAAACTGCCATACAGACATAGTTCCACCATTGTATTCTATTCTTGCTGTTGGTTTGTATTTTTATTTTTCCAATGTACATGATTAAAGCTTCTTTGAAATCCAGCACTCACAAGTGGGCATAAAATGTCAACATTTCTACAACTCTAATAGTGCTTCCACTGCTCTGCAGTTTACAAAACAAGTCCTATCCAGATGTGGTGACATGCACCTATAATCCCAGCCTTGGGAGGCTGAGGCTAAGGATCGCTTGAGTTCGTGGAATCAGAACTACCCCAGGCAACATAGCTAGACCCAGTCTCACAAAAACAAGTCCTGTCCTCCTCAAAAAAGCCCTAATGAATGTGTGTATTTTCACTCCCATTTCATAGATAAGAAAACTGAAAATCCACTGGAGAGCAACTGTATTGTGACTCTAACCTGCTCTTTTCACTCTCCATCCTGGATTGTTTCCCCTATACTAAGTTACTTCCTATTGTTCATTATTATCGCAAAACTGTAGGTTTCCTGGGGGTAGATCTGGTTTCAGGGGCTTTTGAGAATAAAATTGACTCATTAAATCTTTAGCAGGATGTTATTTGTGTCTTTGTAGAACTTTTTGAATAAATGACTTTATAAATCATTAACTTCACAAATCAAATCAGTTTGTCTATTTAGACTTAGGAATAAGCTTCTGGTCAGATAGCAAAAGCAATCACTTTATTAATGTCTGCATTACATGTCAGAACTGATGCTGAAAGATGATGAATTCTTGCCAGGTCAAGCAGCCATCATCAAGGTTTCAGCTAAAGCCTGGCTCTTCAGAGTTGATGTACAGCGACATCCTGATTGCTGGTATAGCTTGTGCATTAATGGCACTCCATCCTGGTTTCCTGAGAGTTAATTTATTATCAACAAACTGGGAACAATAATACCTTGCTCACAGGCTTACAAGGAGGACTAACCTGTGACCATACTTGCCCTGTACTTAGTAAGGAACCAGGTACTCAGAGAAGTTGACCATCAAAACAGCAGAGTGTGGGGGAGGGATGGACACAAGAGATTAAGATGATGGTTCACAGGTGATAAGGTGGTGGGAATACCTCGGGGTACACAATGATGTAAATATATATATATATATAGGTATATATGTATATATGTGTGTGTGTATTTAATCGAATTAAAAAATAAATTTTTTTAAATGTGATAGTGACTTAAAAAAAAAACAACAACAACAAAAACCAGCATGTAGTCCCTCACTCTCAGCACACACACACATACCCCATTTCTCTTCTGATATGTACCTTCTTCTCTGGGGTATCACTTCTTCCCTCTTTATTTCACCAAAGAGTTATTAGCACCTGCTGTCTACCTAACCCGGTGGCAGGCACATGGGGCAGAGCTCAGTCTAGTGGAGAAGACAGACTGGGCCATTTTCTATCAGGTGCCAGGACAGATCAGGGCATCTCAGTGATTTAGTTCTTCTTTGGAGGGTGATTAGAAATTCTCTGGTGGGTGGGTGAGGCAGAAATAGGGTCTTCCAAGAAACAGAGGCAGAGGGAGGCTTGCTGCTCTGTGGCTTGTTAAATTTACCCCATCTCTCTAGTTGTGCCTGTACTCTTTACTTTTCACTCCAAGTGAACTAACCACTGGTATGTTCTTCCCAGACAGATGAATAACAACTTGTTTTCATGAGAAATACATTTCTAGAGCCCAATGAACAGAAAAGAGATATGATTGCCTGTTTTTTAATGCTAATCTTTTATTTCTTAATCCTATCTTTCCTTGGAATAATAGGAGGAAAATATCCTAATTATTTATCAAGTCATCTTGCTCTTTGAGGATCCTGGTGCCTCCCATGAATGTATAAGGAAATCTTCGAGCAATTAGCTGTGTATTAAAAGTGAATTAATCATCAAACCCAAGGCTCCCACCAGAGACCCTTCTTGTTCCCTGAACAACAACCATCAGCCTAAGTTGGCTTGTACCTGATTACCTGAGAGTTTGAGAGGCTTTCAAAAGGTCACTGCCACATGCCATGTAATTCTCTTACTATATACCCTATAAAATCCTTATGGAGTCTTAACTTGTCAGAGGCTCTTTCTCACAGAAAGAGCTGTCTTGAGGTCTCAGTTCCAGGCCTACTTTGCCACTCACTTGCCCATTGACCAAGGACAGATCACTTATTTTTTTTCCCTTTTGGGACTTCAGCTTTTTTCATTCATGAATGTTTAAGGGTGAAACCAAATGCTCACCCTTTCTTTTTTCTTTTCTTTTCTTTTATTTATTTATTTATTTTTTTTTTTGGAGACTACGTCTTGCTATTTTTGCCCGTGGAACTGCAGGCTCTCGTTGCCCGGGGTACCACAGACTCAAGCAATCCCCAGCCTCAGCTTCCCAGGTAGCTGGGATGACAGGTGTGCACCACCACACCCAGCTATTTTTTTGGAACTAGGTCTTGCTACGGGCCCAAGGCGGGACTCAAACCGCACACCCTAGCCCCGGCCGCTTCATAGGCTGAAGCTTACAAGCATGAACCACCGTGCCCGGCCAGTGCTCACCCTTTCTGTCCTAAAGTTTGAGTTTATAAATTCTAAAGGACACATTTATACATGGTGGTGACTTATATAACCTTTGCATGTCTAGCTGGCCCTGCACTGGATTGTGTTCATGTGGGTCTTTCTGAACCCTGAATCACTGTCCTCTGTTTTACAGGGGGAAATTCAAGACGACAGATACCTGTTTTTGTATGTCAGGACTCAGTAAGTCTGCATTAATCGTAGTGATCTTAATTATGGTGATTAAAGTACTTCAATTAGACTGTGGATTCAGGATTGGGAGTGGGGGCAGCAGTCGTGTTCCCATAAAGCTATGGAGCATGTTTTCTCAATTGTCCCATTTAGGCCAGATAATTCATTGCTATGGAATCTGTCCTATTCATTGTAGGATATTTATAGGAATCCCTGACTCTACCCACTAGGTGCCAGTAGCAGACCTTTTCACTCTTGATAGCCAGAAATATCTCCAGACATTGCCAAATGTCCCCCAGGGGGTCAGCATCTGTCAGCCCTGTTGAGAACCATTGGTCTAAAGTGAAAGTGGAAGTAACGTTTATTCAGTTGCCCAGAGGTGCCAAGTCTTATGATGGCCATTTCCAGCCAGCCCCATATTCCCCTTTAAGTCTCTGTGCCACATATCACACTGTCTTTCACAGGTGTAATCCTAAATCCTTCATCTTGCCCTTCTCATCCCAAAATTTTGTTCCCAGTCATTCATTCTCATTCAGAAGTCTGCTGAGTATCTGTTACATGCCTGCATTTCTGCAAGATTTGAGAAAACAGTGCTCAGTTCCTGCCTTGACTACTGATTCCTTGCTGCGCCCCTGTTCCAGAGACTGAGTGCATGCTGCTGGTGTCTGGTGCCTGTCAGGAGCCTCCGTTCCCAGTCCTTGGGTAATTCACATCCTGGTTCAGGCACCTCCCATTGCACAGCACTGCCTCTCAACTCAACGCTTTCTTCCCTTGGGAAGAAACCAATGGGGCCTTATTCAGAAACCAGTATGAACACCATGACGTAACCAATATGAACATCATATTCCCTCCCCTCTAAACTACTGTGCATTTAGTCAACAAGATTTGCTGAGCTCCTCTTATGTGCCAGGACTTGTGTTCTCTGTACTCTTGCATTTCTTTATTGATAATTTCATTCAGTGAGTGCTTAGAAGCGTCTCCTATGTGTTAGGCGCTATTGTGACTGCTGAGAATATAAGCGTGAGCAAAATATGATATGGTCCCTACAGTGTGGTTGGAGGGGCTTTCACAGACTCAGTCACCCACATGAGTATCCTTTTTCAACTTCTGTGTCTCCTTTCTTTGTGTCTTCTCATTTTCTCCTCTGCCTTATTCCATTTTACTCCTGTCTTCCATGTCCCTCTAGCCTCTGTCCTTTACCCTCATCCACATCTAGCAGTCTACTGTGCTGGGGGGGGCAATGGAGAGACTTCTCAGGGTGCTGGATCTCATTCAGATACCTGCCATCCCAGATACCTGTTAGCTGTGTCCTGGTGGGAGAATTACTGTCAGTTAAAGGGGTCTGCCAAGACTCTGTGACAGGAGTCCTCTGGGTTGGACTTTAAGTAAGAAGAATCACTCTTCCTGGGGATGGAAGAAGACTACAAGACCCACAAATCATATGCTGAGTGCTGAGTTGAAGGCTGAGGGAAGTTCCTAGATTTGGAGCAGGTTGGAGACCAGCACCCTGAGAAGGCAGGCTACTGACACTATGTGTGGGGTCCTCTCCCCTACCTGTCTAAAGGAGCATAATTGCCAAGTGGTTTGTTTTTTTTGTTTTGTTTTTTTTTTTTGTTTTTAGTGGTGGATCCAGTCAAGAGGGTTCAGCAGTTTTTTGAGAAAGGCAAAACCTTCCCATCCCCAGACCATAGAGACTCCACATCCAACATCTCAACCAAGAGAGGGCTTCTGGGTTGTCCTGATTCAGAGCGAGTGAGGGGTCCAGCATGGTCTCCATGTGCTACCAGATAAGCCTGAGAAGGTGCCTGCACTTCTTTGAGGCCCATTTATGCTTATGTGAAGTGGTAATTTTACTAGGATGTGTCATCTGACAGGTACAAAGTGTCACTTAAACGATACGTGCAGGCTTAGCACAGTACCTGGCATACTACGTGTCCCGTGCATACCAGGCCCAACCCCACTTACACATGCATCTTTCCACTTTATTCCTCTGATTACACCTCTGATTGCTGAATATAAAGGAGATCATAATTTGCTTTAACCCTAGGTGCGTCTGACTGCCTCCCTTTCAAAGAGGTGGAGCTCTGCTTATTTCCTTTACCTAAAATCTTTCAAGTCCCTAACTCTCCCTTTCTTCTGCTAGAGTAATGCAGCTGTTCAACAGCTGTTAACGGTACTCTGTTCAGGGGATCAAGTTCATTGTTGGGTGACATGTTTCCTCTCCATAAGGCCTTGGGGATTTCTTCAAATGAAAGCTGTTACCAAAGTGAGTGGTGTTTTTAATAGGGTTTCTTGGAAAAGAGCCCACCTGGACAGAGAAAGCTACCCATCACAAATACCAAACCACTCTTGTCTCATTTTACACTCCCTCCCCCTCTTTCCCTTGCCCTCCAGCTTTGGCAGTACTTTCTGAATTAAGACCCCAACTTTGAAGGCCCCTCTGGGAATGGGGCAGAGAAACGCTGAAGCCTGGTGTTGAGAAGTTCTGGATCACTCAACTCTCTTGGGTCTCATGCTCCCACGACTCTTGCTTTTCCAAGAGTGCCAGACAACGAAGATGAAATCGATTGCCATATTTGAATGTGCACATATAAAGGTCCAGAAAGTAGTGAACATGGAAAGAGGAAAAAGGAACACAGTGATACACTGTTTCCAGAAAGGAAGAAATTGATTGATGGTGGAGGAAATAGCCGTGCTGTGTGAAATAGGTTTGCTAACTTCATAAGAATATTGACTATGGATTCCCAGAAAACACATTTTGTGGCAGGCAGATTCAGCAGGGAGAGGAGGTCAGGGGAAAGGGTACAGTTCTGGGATATGCTGAGGTTGTTGGCTTCATGTTAGACTACAAGATTCATGAGGAAAGAATCTGACTCTTCATTTATTTGTATCCCCAGCTGGGGATACGGACACAAAGGGAAGCAATCAGGTTTCTGAAACCTAGGATGTCAGTATCTTTGGGCATGAGGGAGGTTATCAGGGAAGACAATGATGACTTGTCTTTCTGAAAATAGAAGGCTAAGATGTTTTTGTACTAAAACATTATGAAAGAGGAGCAAAATTTATGAGGCAATATGAGAAGTTACTGAAATGTCCAATAAGCAGTGGACCACCTCAGGCCAGTTTCTCAAGACTCTTTAGGAAATTGATTGCCTGAGTGAAATCGGGCTCCAGTGTTAGCTTTGGCGTTGTTTTGGTGGACTCTTATGGGTGCACACCGCTCTCTGAGACTATGATTGACAATATTTCTAAGATGGTGCTCAGATAGCTACTCTCTTCCCAGTTCCCTAGATGATGATTATACACTGTATTAACACAAATCCTGTCCTAGTGAGGGGAGTGCATGAACTTCTGGAGTTCAGGGATGTGGTTGTACCTCACCCAGATGCCCCTTAAGGTAAGCCACTGATCTTCCCAGGTGCCAGGGAGTGTCAGCTGCTCATGACTCACAACTCCTCCTTTCTCAGGGAATCATTTTTCCTCCAAGGGAGCTACCTTGCCCAGCTCAGGTAAGCCCTGTGGGTAGCTTGCCTCCAATGACCTTTTGGTGGGCAAAGATGTTGGGAGTGAGGATTATAGAAAGATCCAGTCTCCTTGGCTGATTTGAGGCAACTCTAAAGGCCAGCTGAGCTCCAGAGCTCTGAGAGGGATCTGCATTTGTAACTGCTTTGCTGCAGCTGCTCCTGTTCTCTGAGTTCCGTTTCCATCACCCCTTTCCTGAGATAGTCTCAAGAAACCTCCCACCAACAGATCTTCACCTCAGTTCATTTCCCAGGAAATCTGAATCAAGGCAGGAAGACTTCAGACAAGACTGAGAAACATTAGATAGTGGAAAATGTATAATTTTAAGAATTAGATAACCTGATAGTAATAATGATAATGACAACTAACATTTAGGGGGGTTTCTGTTATATTACTTTATAGTTATTTTCTCTCTCAATCTCAATAACTCTATTGGTTTCTCCCTTTCACAAACAAGACAACTGAGATGAAGCATAGGAAATTAAGCAATGTGTCAGCTACTAAGTGGTGGTCTGGGACTAAAATCCATAGTTTGACTCTATCCAGTGCGCTCTACCTCTTCTTGGGGTCTTACCTTGGCTTTTTCATCTGCTAGCTACATGATCTTCTTGCAGGTGAACCCAACTGAGCTTCAGTTTCCTGATCTGTGAAATGGGGTTGATAGTGCCTAGTTACAGATTATCATGGGGCTGACTTGAGGTTGTATAACATACCTGATGTGTGCTTGGGGCCCAGAAGGCAGCAGGTGAATGGGTAGGTCTAATGATCATGTTGCCTTGACAGGTGCACAGTGATGTAGAAGATTCATGGTGTTCTAGTGGGGTCCAGACACAGTAAAAACCTAACACATGAGATTCTGAAGCAGAACTAGTAGGCTTTGATTTGAAAAGTGTCTTTTCTTGGCTCTTTCACAAGATAGCTATGTAACCCTGTAAAGTCAACATTCCCTGAGCATGACCTTGTTTGGAAATGGGGGTGGAAGTTAGCACTCATGGTCTCTGAGATCCCACTCACCCAGGACCTCTGTGATGGCATGTGTTTCTGAGCCATGCCATAATTTGTGAAAATTACTAATTCTCTGTGGTTTGCAGAAGGAAGCCACAGACCCACTACCTAAACTGCTTCCCCTGCCTTGCCCAGGTTTCACTGCTACAACGTGTATGTCTAGGTAATTTCAAGTACTTATTTAGCCCACATGTATCCCTTTGCTTCATTTACCAATTACCTTCTTGTTTTATATATGGGAGCACTCATCTTTGAGCATCTTTGAGAGGGGCTACATTCCTGTCTTAATTCTTCCTCCTATTTATCTGTCAAATGGAAAACAAATTAGTAGAAGGAGAAAATCTCAGGATGAAAATCCAGTCATAACATCCAGAATTCTGATTAACATCCCATCATACATCCTCCCTTCCTCTTTCCCTCTTTTTCCCTTCCTCTCACTCTCCCTTTTTCCCTACCCCTCACAAATAAGCACACACACTCTCTTCTCTCTCTCTCACACATGCGTGTGCATGCGCGCGCACACACATACACACACACTGCTACACAGAATTTTTGCAGATTGCCCACCTCTCTATACAAAGTTGTTGAACAAAAGGTTCTTGGAAAGGCCCATCTGTGTTGCTTTTTTATCCAAGTCCAAGGAGCTCTGACCCTTTACCTACATAATCAACTGAATTAATCCATGTGGTCAAGAAAGTCTGCAGCCACAGTGTGGATTTAGGGATCAGCTGTTGGTTAGACCTGACAGTAAGTCATTGAGTTCTCATGTCTCTAGGGCTGAAAGCATAAGCCGACATTTCCCCATTATTGTGAGGATCAGATGGGATAATGCAAAGTACTGAATAGTGCCTGATCCAGGGGGACTTTCTGAAAACACTAGAGTGCTACTGCCAGCACGTTACTGGGGATCCCAGACTGAGTGTGTTTGGTCTTGGATGGCTGGGACATGTCCTGATTGCTCAGTTATGCCAGCTTTCCTTAGTAGACAGCAGCCCTATGCTCGTATCTGTAGTGCTCTTTATAAATCTTCCTTCCTGTTGCCTGATCAACTGTCTTCAGTTCAATTGCCATTATTTCCCCCTGTTCCTCCCTAAGAGTGCCTTGGTGGGGTCACCTCTTTAGGTTAGTTTTACTGTTGCGACTTGTAGATTTTAACTTTCTCTGGTCTCACATCTAGGATCATAAAGGTCTGGTAGAGTACCCTAAACGAAGCTCAATAAAATGAAAATCAAAAGAGATTTCAGTTGCTTTGGTTGCACATGACAAAAAGTCTGTAAGGAGATGATCTGCTAAGTAGCTTCACAACAACAATCATTATATATAGTCATGATATGTACCTTAGCTGTATACAATTTTCATTAAAAATGAAATAACTATACTACCTATAGTTCATAGCACTAGGGCACACCAGTCCTGTCTACTCACACCTGCTGTAATGGCTGACACCATTACTCCACGCTGGTCTTGCGTAAGCATGAGAGGTTTGCAGCATCTAGGAATATTTAAGAAAAAGAGACCTAAACGGTCTATTTTATTTCTTCTGAAGAAAGACAAGTACTCGCACGCACACACTCTTCCATACATAGACTTCTAGGCAGCTGCACATGATCCAGAGCCAGCCACAAAGCTCACATGCATACTCACAATTCCATGTAATTGCGAGATTTGATTTGTTTCTGTTGTTCTTGTAATATTCCCAATTAGCCTGAATTCAGCGGAGCAGGTTGTCAGCCTGACAGAGTCTCATTAGAGCATCCAACTTCAGGTTTTGGGAATATTGATCCAGGCAGTTTAGCCCTAAATACAAAATGCCCAACCTTGGGAGTCAGACCATTTTGGTTTTAAACTAGTTTTGCAGGAAAACTATCCATGTGATACCTGGCAAATTACCTTGTGGGCCCTTGGCTTTTCTCATCTGAAGAATGGGGGTGATAATACCTTTCACAGTGGGGGTTTTGCAGAGATTAAATGAGCTGTTTCCAGCAAAGGACTTGACACAGCTCAATAAATGATGTCCAAACTTATACAATCTCTGTGACTTTGGTCAACACTTCCAAACTGAGATAATAATCTTTGCCCCTTAGAAATCTTTAAAAAAAAAATAATAGAGCTTTAGGAACAGTTGGTTATTACTATCACTATCTATTAAAAATCGCTGAACCATTGTTAGAGACTCTGAGACAACATCTGCTGTTTGAAAGCCTCAAGCTGCCCCCATTGTATTGACTGAACCATCCTCCCTTCTATTCCTGTATTCATTCCAGTGTTCTGCCACATCATCCTAGGTGCTGCTGATACACACGAATATGATCCAGAGCCTGCCCCAGGGAGCTCTCAGGCTAATGTGAGGGTCAGAGAGGCACTTAAATAACCAAGCCCTATGGCAAGAATTGACAGATCCTTAAACTGGCAAAGGCAAGGATTATATCCTATCACTTTGTCCTTACTCTGGACCCCCCCACCCCCAACAAATCCATGACAATTCTATAAATGCTATTTGACAGGAGTTTCCAGGGTGCTTATATCTTTGAAGAGTCCATTCTTAACATCCTCATCCTTCTCCTTAGAGAGGAGTTGGTCATTTTGTCAAGAGCTAGTGACAAGGGCCTTGGCCTGGGGGAGGCCCAATGCCAGCCTCACTGTTCCTGTCATGTGACTCTGCTAAACCCATTGGCTTCTCTGGAACCTGGTCCCAATCTGTATAAAATGATACTTAGCATCAAAAGTATCACTCAGGGTGACTTCTGTGGGAACCCATAAAAGGGCCATGCACATGTGCCAAGTAATTTTTTGTAATAATTCAAGCAGCAATATCTATAAGTCCCAGGCCTATGTAGAGTCTGTGGCACATGTGAAAGAAGCAGGTCATGCAGCCCCTACCCTGAAGCTACTCACCTTCTTACTGGGGAGAAAAATTTACATGGATGATCTAGGCAAGAAATTAAGAATACAGAGAAATCTGTCTGGACTTAGGATATAAATTAGTTTTCTAGATATTGAATCTGAGTTTCCTACTAACTACAGAGAGATGTGTCTTGGATGTGATAACTGTAGTATTCCAAGTCTTTCTGTTCAAGCTGCATACATTGCCTCTACCACCACCACCACCTGCCTCCACTGGGCTTATTCATGAATCAGATAAGTTAAGAAGTTGGAAAAATCAATAAGCCAGAGTCTTCAAAGTGTGGGTAAGAAGGAAGAAGCCTAGAAAGTTCTACAAACCAACCACTCTGCTTTATAGATAAAGATCTTGCAGCACAGAGAACAGAGGTATGTGCCCAAGTCAGCGATAGCATGGGGCCATGAAGCCAGATGCTCTGACTGCTAACACTGTCCTGTGCCTTCTTTTTCATTAATTACTTGTTTACTCCACACTGCAAGACATGGAAAGGTATCTTTATTTATGGCAACTCTTAGGTAAACTTACAAACTGCATAGACAAATGCAGTCATGTTCTCTTGACCTAATAACTGAATTGCCCAGAAAAGTCATTTAACTTCTCTGAGTTGTGATGTTATTATAATAATGCTTAGTGCTTCTTTCATGGTATCAATGTGTAGATTAAGTACCAGATTGTAGTTCACAGAAAATACCAGAATAAGCCCCATCATGGTTCATCAGGTCACCACAGGGAGTAGAGGTACAGTAAGAACTGTCCAACTCTCCCACTGTGTTTGTCCCTCAAATGTTGGTCAGCGCCATGAGACTGAAAGAGCTATTCCTGGTAACCACCCATCCTGGTCCACAGGGCTCCCTGCCCAGAGCACAGGCTTCCCTATGGATAAAAAGACAACCTCTCTTTTAATCCACCAGTTACTGCTCAACTTTTTACTGCTATATTAATTAACACTGAAGCAGAACATTGACATTAGCTTATAGGGGCTGAAAAATCATTAATAGTTTTTTTTTTCACACTAGTTTTGAGAGCATCCATTGTGATAAATTTGATTTGAATGTAATTCAGCTCATTTTCATTTATTCCTAATATGAGTATAAAGGCATTTTCTTGACAAATAGAGGATTTAGATGGTGCTAGCAGCTATTTTAGGTATACCTGGTACAAAGTAAATATTTACTCAATAGATGAATGAATTTTAAAAAAATAAACAAATGGAGCAGTTGGTAATGAAGCCATACTTCTGGACATAGGCTTTGGAGTAATAATTTAAGCACTAACCACTACTGATCCCTTTCTATGCCTAGGGTTGTGAACCCAGCAGGTTACTTGACTTCTCCAAACTTCAGTGTCTCCTGTATGAAATGGGGATATTAATCCTCACTTTGCAGGATTATTGTGACAATCAGAGATCTATAAAGTACCCAACACAGTACCAACTTAGGTAGTTGCTGCTGTCATCATTGTCATCATCATTGTCATTATCTTCATTATAATCACCATCTTAATATATTAATCACCATTATCATCATCCTCTTCATCCATCATCATCACCACCCTCTTTATTGTCTTCACCACTTTTAACCAAGTTTTCAAGTTTTATAGACTTTTTTTTTGAGACTAAGTCTTGCTATTTTTGCCCATGGAACCACAGGCTCAAATTGCCTGGGGTGCCACAGACTCAAGCAATTCCCAACCACAGCTTCTCAGGTAACTGGGATTACAGGTGTGCACCACCACATCCAGCTATTTTTTTCGGAACTAGTTCTTGCTATGTTGCCCCAGGCAGGACTGGAACAGCGATCCCCAGTCCCAGCTGTGCTCCATAGATTGGTGCTTACGGGCACACACCACCGTGCTCGGCTGCTTTATAGACTTTGGTCAAAGTTCATCTTTGTCTGTTTTGAGTATATCAGTTTCAGAAAAGTAGAATACTATTTTTTGTGTGTCTTTTAGAAATCTTATATTTTGAAATAATTGTATTTCCAGACAGAACCCTTTATCCTGAAGTCTGTAGAGTAGTTGCAGCTGCCACTGCCATGTTGAAAGGTTTCCAGGGCCATGTGAATGGTAAATGGAAGAATGAGGAAGTAGGTTCTGCTCTCCCTCCCCATCTCTCCAGCCCCCTCCCCTAGTCCTGGGAATGATTTTCTTGTTTGCTTTTAAACACAAGTCAGCACAGAGATCTGGTACCAGTGCTGTTTACTGCGGAGCTGAGCCCAGTGCCACATGAATGTCTGGATGAACAACTGTGGAGAATGCCATGGTGTCACAGAATGAGGAACAAACATTCCCACCTTGGTTTTGCATTTACTGCTCAGTCTCTTCTGCTAAGAGCCTCAGTCTCTTTGTCTGCAAAATGATATTTTTATAAAAACTCCCCAAGTTACTGTGAAGATTAAATGATACAAGTAAACTGTGAGTCAAGAATATGACATAAGGGTCAGGCATGGTGGTGTCTGCCTGTAGGTGGCAGCCTAGGAAGCCACGACCGGAGCCAGGGATCGCAGTTCGAGTCCGGCCGGGGCACGTAGCGAGACCTAGTCCTAAAAAAATAGCTGAACTTGGTGGCACACACCTGTAATCCCAGCTACCTGGGAAACTGAGGCTGGTACTTTGGGATTGCTTGAGTCTGTGGTACCCCGGGCAATGAGAGCCTGCGGTTCCTAGTCTCCAAAAAATAAATAGCAAGACCTAGTCTCCAAAAAAAAAAAAAGAATGTGACATAAATAGGTGGTTGGTGAAATACCATCTACCTTGGAGAAGCTACCGAACAACTGGGTCTCCTGGCATCTCACGTTAGGGGTTGAGCCCTAGCTTATATGATAATGAGCCACCCCACTTAGGTGTGCCACCTCCCTCTTGTCACACTTACCTTTTTTATTTGCTCAATCCAGAAGCAAAAGCTTTGTTTTCGCAAAATAGTTTGTATTTAAAAAGCCAAGTGGAGTGACAATATGCTGGAATGTCAGTACATAGAGCACCTCAGATGCCCTCACCGTCTACCCTCCAGACACACGATGAATGTCCAGACCCCACCCTCTCCTTGAAAGCACTGAGAGCCTTGTGCCATTGCAAGCTCATAGTTCCATACCTGCAGCACTGTGATAAACACCCCAGTCCTACCCTCTGGCCACTATAGTGCTGCAGCCCAAGAGCCAACTGTACGTGTTCTATTCCTCAAGCCAGCTTTGCTCATGCACGGGGCTGGTCAGAGTGACAAGGAACCAACAACCTCAGGGAGTAACCCTCTGTTGATGATTGATAGGTGTTAGTGTATAAATACCTCTGTTCCCTCACTCTGCAGACAGGACTGTTCTGAGGACACACCTGTTATTAGCTGCTTTCCCTGCCTTCCATCCCCACTCTTTCAACCATGTTTCTTTTACCCTCATGATTACTTGCACTTAGATCCCTTTTTTCAGGGTTCTCTCCTAGAAGTCAGGGGTAAGAGGACTGAAAATATTAGGATACTAGCCTTGGATACAAGAGGAAGCACTGAAGGAAGGCAGGCCATTCAATGAACAAGAAGTTTTCAGAATATTGTTGAGTGAATTGCAAAATGGCCCCTCCTTTCTAGTACTTCTGTACTTGAGCCCACTCGGGTTTAAAGTGTGATAAGGGCTGTATAGAAGCAAGGGCTACTTCTTGGGTTGCTTGGAGAGTCAGTGTTGCATAAAAGATTTCAAATGAGTCATTAAAATTCAACCAACATTCACTAAGCGTCTGTTGTGTGCTGGTCTCTGGGCTGGCCCAGCAGAAAGGAAAAAAGATGAATAAGATACATGCTCTATCCTTGAAGCAATCTCCGTGTATTGGAGGAGATAGAAGCTGGAAAGGTCATCTCAGCACAGCCCAGTCTATAATTGATGGAGGTACGTGGCTGCAGAGAACATCTTGGGTGCTTGGAGGAGTTAGGGATGTGCTGAGCAAAAATTGCTTTCTTCCCCCTGTGGAATTATCACTACGGACCAGAGTCTAGCACAGGGCTGGCATGAAGTTGGTGCTCCATCGATGCTGGTGGAGATGAACTAAACAGGTCAGTGCAGGAAGTAAAAGGCCTTTACTGCATGATTCCTTTGCCCAACTATAAGCAATACCTTTCTCCTTAGATCACTGATCTTGAGACCCAAGCAGTTTGAACATTTTCAGTCATAGTAGACAGTTGGGTTAAAAAGATAATTTTTTCTTTTTTTTTTTTTTAACCAGGAAGAATTTACATTTTTATTCTAAGATTTGAAAGCATTTCAGAGGTGGGGTGGGGAAGAAGGATCATGCTTGGCTAATATTTAATCAGTTTGCTGTGCCATGATTGAGAATATACATACAGTGACACATACATCCCAACCAGCAAACTGAAGCCAGTAAGTCTTCCTCATTATTTACCTTATAGTAAAGATAACCTCTATACTATTGAAATATAATTGCCAAATGTTATAATTAATATCAAAGCAGAATGGGCAACATGAACTCAACATTTGGAGAGAAATTTCTACAGCACTTTTTATGCCTGTAGAACTGGTGTTTGCACCCATCGTGCTGCAGTGTCACGTATGACGAGGGTCCCTGAAACCTGGTGGCTATTCTGCTCTCTAGCAAGAGGGTTCTTGAATCTTCTGGATCAGACAGGTAGCCTGATATGTCTGTTTCTGGGAGGCAAGAAGCTTTGTTTCACCATAGGTGAGGCCATGGTTGATTTTTAACAAAAGAGTAGTAAGTTACATTAGGTACATAAGGGTATTGAGGGGGACCAATGACAAGATAAACAGGTCCTGCAGTGGGTATTGAGATCAGTGGGGAGTGAGTACCAGTTGTGCAGGTGCCTGAATGTCCTTGTATGTGTCTTCCCCTTTCATTTCCTTCCCTGCCCTACCCCAGCCACTTTGGACCCCATATTGAAGGTGTGCCTCAAGTCTTACATTTTCTGAGAATTCTTTTTCTGAGTCTTGAGGCTTTTATGAAGATGTTCCTCACCCACCAGCACTTGCTTCTAGTCCCACATTTATTGATGCACTCTTTTTCTTTCCACTTCCCTCAGTGTCCCTCTCCTGGGCCTGTGTTCTTGCATAGTGATGATACATCTGTAATTCTTGGCTCCTGGCACAGGACCTGTACATGATACCGAGCAGAGCACAGTGGATAGGAGGTGATCAGGAAGTATTCATGGAGCTCATAAAGAACTTGGGAACAGAGCTTTGTTCCCAAGCTTTGTTCGACATGAACAAAGTAGAGTGAGAATGTCCTCTCTGTGGCCTTTCTAGAGGACATGAGATTTGAACAGGATATTGAAATATAAGCGATAGTGATTGCACCTTTTCCAGCAAAGTCACCTATTATGGCTATTGGAAGAGAAATGCCATCCTAGGTGTTTATGAGGTACAAGAGGTGGACTTTGGAGGGGATGAGCCATCCAATAGTCTCCACTAACCTCCACTGTACAGAGTGACCTCCACTGATAGCCTTATCCCCCATAGGCAGTACCCCAGCCCCAAAGAAGAGAAAGTATCAGTGATGCTCAGGTCACTGTGACTAGACCCTTGCTCTCTCTTCCATCTGTCTGCTGCCTCCCCCTGCCTAGCTCTAGTCCTGGCTGATCCTAGTGATGTCTAGTCTTCAGAAGAGTCTTCAGTATAAGCAAGCAGTGCCATTGCAGGCAGAGGCAGGAGCTTTCACAGAGACAAAAGTGTACGGGGAAAGCAGGTGGTTCAGAGAATGCCTCCAGATATTTTTTTATAGTATTTATTTTGCTTCCCCCATAAATTGCCTGCAAACTACTGCCACTTAATATGGAGTCGCCCAGAAGTAATCCTTGAGATGTAGATGGTAGACGATAATGGGAGTCAGGGTTCCAAGCTGTAAGACCCTGGGTAGCCATCTTTCCTCTAGGGGCCTCAGCCTCCCCCCCTCCCCCTTGAGATAAGGGGACTGTGCTCACTTTTCTCTGAAATCTTGCCAGCCCTGTCACTCTAAAATGGCTGATTTGAAATTCTGGCTTAAAAAGTCAACGAATAACATGTGGATTAGCTTGGTTGGAATGAATCACCGCCATTCTATTCTGCACTCCCTGGCCTGCTCAAATCTCATTTCATATACTAAACCCATTCTGAAAATAAGGGGAGAAGGGCAGTCTCCAGGAAGCAAGTAAACTCCTTCCCAGTAATCTCTCTCTGGCTATTCTTTCCTCTGGAGACAAAGATAAGCACATTGTTTCAATCAGGTCTGTGCTCTATTCCCTTATCTTAAAACTATCTTCTGCCACAGTATAAATAATCAGCTTATTGGTGAGCTGGGCTAAGGGTGTGTGTGTGTGTGTGTGTGTGTGTGTGTGTGTGTGTGTGTGTGATTTTGGGGGGGCAGCAGATGGGGACCAGGCCATGGATATGGCCTTGATCCTTAGGCAACCCAACCAAAGGAGTTGTCCCTTCATACCAATTGAGCACGTCCGCTGCTGGCAGGAGAACATTAAGCGAGGGTGGCCATACAATTTGTTGTACAAACTGGTATACTCTCAGTGAGTGGCTCACTGTGAATAATTACAGTGGGGCATCAGCACAAACAGAATCCCACCTAGTGTTAGGGGCTTCTAGCATTCAGTCACAGGCCACAGGTTTTATTTCAAGGTTATACCATCTATCCTCCCTGAGACCTGAAGCTATCACACAGTGCTCACCCAAGTGGTCTGTGTCCCAGTTCACAATCCCTCAAGGATAAGGCCATAGTCCCTCCCTGCAGGACCTTCCATATGATTTATAGAGCCTAGTGTGAAATGAAAATGCAGGCTCTGTATTCAAAGAGTGTTGACATCAGAGCATAAATCAACTGTAGGACTTCCTGAAACTGGGCCCCTGTACCACTCTCTGCATGGGCTCCACGCTCACAAAGCAGCCTTGTTCACCAGCGGTCTGTGCCACAATTGCAGAGCCCTTCCCCTTCTGCCTGCTGGTTTACATGCCTGCCTACTTGCTTCAATTATATTTCTAATTTAATTTTCTGAATAAGTGATATATTCACATGGCTCAAAAATCAAATACCATAAAATGGTATATGTTCAAAACTTTTATTCCCACCCCTTCCCCACCCCTGCCCACCCAGTTCCCAGACCTGCTCCCAAATCTGATTAGAGTGGTTCCTGGCCCCACTCAGTGCAGCAGAAGTGTTTGCAAGTATAGTAGCTTAGACCATGGACATGGGAGCCAGCCTGCCTGGGTTGAAATCTGAGCTCTGAGCCAATTCTTCATCTCTGCAATGCAGTGATAAAAATAGCAACTACATCCTAAGGTAGCTGTGAGGGGTCCATATGCCAATCTGTGTATAGTATTTAGCACCTCACAGGCAGTCAGTATTTAGTAAGCATTCATGGTCACTAGCCTCATTACCATGCACTGAGCTGCTTACAGTTATTATCTCCCAACATCCCAGTGAGGCATCTTTATTTCAGTTCAGCTCAATAGACCTGTCCCTTTGTCCCGCTGCTAGAGCATGGCGATAGAAGGATGAGTCATCAGTCCCGAGGGGACTCCCAACTTTGGGCATGCCGGACATGGCTTACAGAGCAAAGCTGTGAAATAAGTGTGATGTCAGAATATGCCTGAGAATGAGGCAGCATGTGCTTGGCTTTCTGTAAGCGTATCAGTATGCCAGAGTATGTAATAGCATGTCAGGAAGTGTCTGAGTATAACAGATTGTGTGTGGTATGCTAGTTTCTGTGACTATGTCAGGGTGTGAATGTGTCAGGGTGTACGTCAGAGCACATCTGAGTGTGTCAGATGGTTTTTCTAACTAAGTAAAGGGGCCCCAAGAGGGATCCACAAATCCCCTGCCTTTAGCTTTCCTACATGTTTAAGTTGTGGCGTTTTCCAGTGTTATATTTGGGCTCCTTGCCTTCCTGTGTCCATCTTATCATCTTCAACAGCCCACTTTGTCTGTGGTTATAAATCCATTTGCAAGTGACAAGCAAAAGGCAGTTTTCCCTCACTCATTACCCAGAACCCTGAAACTGCCTTGCACTCTCTAAAAAGAGCCCTGATGACCACTGTGCAATTAGCCCATTTGGGGCCTAATGAAGTGAAAAGGCATTTCCCTGCCCTGGACCCAGGAGGGCAACAGTTACTGGTTGCTGAAGGCAGGCATTAAGGAGAGCCATTTTAATTGATTAGAATGCTCATATGCTGTATTGGTTTAGTTTGAGGGCATTTTGGAACAAATAGTGCTGTCATTGAGGGCCTTAATTAGATAATAAATTAATAGATAAATGGATTCCAAAGTTGCTGCAGCCCCTCCTCCATCCCCTTGGCAATGCCAGCATGGTGATAGAAGCTTTTCCTAGTATTGATATAGTGAAAGGGCCAGGGAACCAGTCTCTGGGCCATGACTTATAAAGTTCTGTTGGCTCCAGCATCCTGTAGATAGCATTTAAGTTAGAAGTAAAGAGCAACTTTTCATTATAGTGGAAACCATACAGAATATGAGCCCTGGGCTTGCTCACTTCTTGGTTATCAATTCTGTCACCAAATAGGGGTTGTCTGTGATGTGCCAGGGACTGCGCTTGGGTACTGGGGCCATGAACAGCCAAACCCCTTCCTTCATGAGAAGATAAAGTAAGACTGTCAAAAAACATTTTAGGTAGTAAAAATCAAAATTATAGCGAAACATAAAGGTAGAAAGAGGGAAATCCGGGAAGTGAGGTAAGGAGACCAGTTGGGTAGAAAGGTCACAATTTTAAACAGAGTGGTTAGGAAAGCAATGGAGGTGAGCAGAGGTAAAGACAGTGAGCATGAGAGTCACTCAGGAGGATTTCCGCAGCAGAGAACAAACCAACACAGAGTCCCTGAGGCAGGCTGGAGTCTGGTGAGTTTGAAGAACAAGGAGAATAGGTGGTGAGACCTGGAAGGTGATAGTCACAGCTGAATGGGTGAGGGCTTCAAGGCTGCTGTCAGGGCGGGGCTGGGACTGAGACTGAGGTAAGGAGACCTTGGAGTACTTCCTGCATTTATTTTCTGCATTCCAGCATTTAATCAGGAATGGCAAGCACATGACATGCCTATAGCAGCTACCTCCTCCTGCACCCTTTGCAGATACTGCTAATTCACCACAGCCTTCTTACCCAGTATGCTTGATTGAGCCTCCGAATCTTGCTCCTCCAGCCCTCCAGGATCTCCCCCAATCTCTCCAAGTTAGTGCTGCAGAGGAAATGTTGGGTTCCAATCCCTCTCTGCTTTGTCTGCACCAGGCCTGCCCTGACTACGCAGGAAGGAAGACTCTGGGCTTCGTACCTGTCCCAGAGAAATCAGTGGTGGGGGTCGGATGGGGGAGGAGTCATCAGCAGACAGCTAAGGACAAGACTGATAAACACTGTGGAGGCTTGGGATGATTAATTCGGCCTGGGAAGAAGAGTCATGAGAGCTTCACTGAGGGGCTGACATTTGAGGGTATCTTGAAGGAGAGGTAGAATATTATCAGTGTGAATGGCAGAGGAGCCTGAGGAGCCATCATGAGGAATGCAGGGAGATCTGAAAGGAGTGGGGGCAATATGACTTGGCTGCTCTTGGTGAAAAGAATAGGGGAAGGAATACAGGAAGCACTTAATCAGAGCTCTAAATGTTTACTGCACCCGGAATATCTGCTTTGAAAGAGGGGTGAAAAGATAAGCCACATCAAGTGTTTTAGTTAGGACAACGTCAGTTATGATTGGAAACCCCACAACTTCACAGACTTAAGTGAATATGCCTTGTTGGATGTCAGTCAGGTGCAGTGTTCTTGATTGGCAGGCAGCATTCCTTGATGCTGGGGAGGATTAAGAGACCCAGACTCTTCTATCCTATAGCTCTCCCAGTTTCTGGAGCTACAGAATCCTCTAGAAAAGAAAAAGGCTGAAGAATTAGCTTCTTAAACTAGCTAGACAGAGAAAATGCTCAGTTCTTAAGTGAGACTCCTTGCCTTGGTCTCATCTTGATGCAAAGGGACTGGGAAATATCTTCCTTGCATGAACAGCCAGCCACTTCAGCCACAGTGCTAGACTCTGCATGGGAGAGTACCTGGGATGAAAGTCAACATGCTCCTGTGGGTATATACAAGAGACAGTAAACTCCCTCCTGTAACCCTCTCTAACACGTCCAGCACAACACACTACATAGATGATAAGTTACCATTCACATTTTTTGAAAACTTTACTAGTCGTTTCTTCAAAGTTCGGAGATGAGCTCAACTTGATTAGTCTTTATTAAGCATTTACTTTGTGTTATCATTGGAAAACTCTGGAAATAAGGGTAAATACCTCCTCCGATGACGACTAACTACTCTCCTTGTGTCAGGTTTATTCCACATCTACCTGGGGAATCGCTATCACATGGTAGGTACAGTCTACATCAACACCTAGCCCCTACTGGTAAATTTTTTGAGAGCAACCCTGAGGGTGAAGGCATGCCCCAGCAGCCTTTTCTCTTCCTTAGGACCCTGGCTTGGAAAACCTCATCTGTCACAGGGAAAACAGTCTATATGCAGAGGTGGACTCATTAGAACAAAGGCGATGCTTAGAGGTTAAAGCTAGAAGGGACTCTCATCATGACTACTCTGGGTCTGTCTGTGTCCAAGATCTGAATTGTGCTGGTGGAATTCAATTTCACTTCCCCTGGGACAGAAGAGTCCCTCCCATTTCATTTGATCTGTATTCTGTGGCCTTTTGCTCCCTGCTCCTCCACACCTGATGGCTTGGCTATTATTTATCACAAAGGCTCCAGCATTTGGTATTGCACACCAACTTTCATACAAAATACATGGAGGTAGGAAATCACCTGGGGGACATCCCCAGGAGAAACTGGAAGGAAGATAACTGAGGGAAAGACTTTGATCAAAGTTTGGTTTTGTGAGTCAGAGTGATAGCCATTGGATTTTCTGAAAAGAAAAAAAAAAAGGAAAAGAAATAACCAAGGACCTTTCTAAGGCAGTTGTCACTCTACATGCTTAGTGACTGAGTTGGTGATTTCGGTTGTGATAGTTCTCTAAACTATATTCTTTCTGGCCATCATTTTCTATCAACTGCCCAGCAATGAGGAAAAAATTGTATCAAGCACTCACCTGATTTTGAGGCAGGGCAGGGGTGGATGTGAGGCAGATAAGCTGCAATTTTAGCCAGCAGCTGGTTCCCCAGGGGGAAGGAAGAAGGAAGGTAGGGAGGCTGGCCCCTGATTCCACATTTGAAATTTTATCATGTAGGCAGAGGACCTCAGGAGGATCATTCTTGAAAGAGGATCTAATAGAAGCAAGATGGGACCAGCATAGACCAGCTATTAATAGAACAGGCACCCCAAAATAGGACTGGGTTCATCAGGTTCTCCAGAGAGACAGACCAATGGTGTGTGTGTGTGTGTGTGTGTGTGTGTGTGTGTGTACTTGTGTGTTTGGATGGATGAACAGATGGACAGATGAATGGGAGGTAGATGGGTGGTAAAAGGACGGGCAGGCAGACAAGCACAGACAGACAGACAGACAGACAGACAGACAGACAGACAGACAGACAGACAGACAGACAGACAGACAGACAGACAGACAGACAGACAGACAGACAGATAGATAGATAGATAGATAGATAGATAGATAGATAGATAGATAGATAGATAGATAGATAATCATAAAGAACTGCTCATATAGTTTTGGAAGCTAAGAAGTCCTATGATCTGCAATCTGCAAGCAAAAGATCCAGAAAGCCAGTTTTAGAGTTTCAGTCCAAGTTCAAAGGCTTGAGAACCAGAAGTGTCAGTGGTAAATGACCCAGACCCTGGGCAAGAGAAGACCAGTGTCACAGTTCAAATATTGGGTAGAGAGCAAATTCTTCCTATCACCAGTATTTTGTAGGCCCTAACTACTTCAGATGATGCCCATCCAAAATACTGGAGAGGGCAATCTGCATTCCTCAGTCTTTGAATTCACATGCTAATCTTATCTGGAAGCACCTTCACAGACATACCCAGCAGTAATGTTTAATACCTGGGCATCCCATGAACCAATCAAGTTGACACATAAAACTAACCATCACAAGCACCAAGATCAAGGGAGCTTTTGGATCTCGGACTTAGATATTGTTATGTAAGCGCTTTATTAGCAGAAACAAGGTGCAGGGAGGGATGCAATGGACTAACTCCAATTCACTTTTAATGGGAATTAGCCAGAAGGGAACAGGCACCTTGGAACTCACAGGTGGGTCTCCCAGGTTGAGGCCAAAAAACGCAGTATTGGCTAAGATGTCTGTTCCAGATTCAGGGGAGTTTTGAAAAAGAATATTCTAATTGAACTTGGTAAGGATGGCACACATTCTTAATAAGGATATGTGTCCACATTCAACTATGCTTTGTTCCTCACAAACAACTCTGCCCTAGAACCTGTCTCTGACGCTTGCATTGTTCTTCCCAGACCTCAGTGGACATATGCGGAAGTGGCGTTTTCTGACAGCATCCTTATGTGATCCCCCCAGTGCTTTGTGCTTAACAGTCACCTGGCAGGCTGCGGGACTCCCCAGGGCAGTGTAAGCTCGGTGAAAACTTCTCCCTATTCTTCCCAACCAACAGCCCAGAAAGCTTACTCTGTGTTTCTTTGATTAGTTACAGAGCCACTGCCCAATGACTGTGAGTGAGTTCCTTGGGTGCAAGAGCTATGTTTTTAACTCCATGTCCCCAGTGTTTGGTTTATAAAAGCTGTTATATCAGAGTGGGTAGGTGGGAGAGGAGGTCAGGAGGGTGGTATATAAAGAAGTTGAGGCCCTCAAGAAAAAAGCTACCCTAGAAAACAGGAGACTGGAATTTTAGACCAACCCCATGGCTAACTTGTCCCAAGACTTTGGTCAAGTCACACCCAACATGGGCTTCAGTTTTTGTAAATTAGGGATCTTCAACTAAATGGTTCTTAAAGTCCCCTCAACATTGAGTGATCCTGCAGCCCACATCAGAGTCCTTGAACATGGTCCTTGAACTTAATCCACTTGAACTTGAATATAGTCCTCTGAATTTTAAGAATCTGCTCCAGGTGCTAAAGTCCTACCCTGAACAAATGGCATTAATTACCTCCCCTGTGCCTTAGACTCTGGTAGTAGGTACACTTGTTTTATTTCCAAATAGACTTCACCTTCATTAAGGAGCTGTGTCTTACTCATCTCCACATCCCCAAGATCTTGGCAAGCAGAGTCAGAATCATGGGAAGAACCCGTGTCTTCACTGGGAGCCGGCAGCTGAATTTGGATCTGGCCTGAAAACCCCACACACACCTAAGAAAAACTTAAGTACTAAACGGCCACCACCCAAAACTGGGGCCAAGGGCTCCCTAGTGTGATCACTGTACAACTAAATGTGAGTTACTAGAAACCCATGTGTGTCCAGCATCAAGTTTTGCTTGAAAATTTTGCAAGAAATAACAAATTGGTTAAAAATAAATCTTAACAGACAGCCCTTTTTGTAGTAAACAGGACACCAAAACTCCTACGAATGAAAGAGATGCAAAATGAGCAAAATGTTCAACCTTACCAGCCGGGCACGGTGGCTCGTGCCTGTAAGCTTCAGCCTATGAAGCGGCCGGGGCTAGAGATCATGGTTCAAGTCCCACCTCGGGTCCGTAGCGAGACCTAGTTCCAAAAAAATAGCTGGGTGTGGTGGCGTGCACCTGTAATCCCAGCTACCTGGGAAGCTGAGGCTGGAGATTGCTTGAGTCTGTGTACCCAGGGCAACGAGAGCCTGTGGTTCCACAGGCAAAAATAGTGAGACATAGTCTCAAAAAAAAAAAAAAAAGTTCAACCTTATCAGTAATCCAAGACTGCAAATTAAATCACAGTGAGATGGTAACATGTGTTTTGCAAATCACAGACATGTTAAAAACCAAAGATCTCTGTTGGCAAGAATGTGGTAATATACACATTTTCATGGCTGCTCAGTGAAAGTGTAAACTGATAACACCTTTATGGAAAGCAAGTTGGCAGTATGTACCAGGACACACTAATTCAGTAATTCCACTGTGAGAAATCTCATTGGAAATCATTGCAAACATGAGTCAAGTTTTCTGTGTCCACATGCTCATGATGTCATTATGATTGCACAAAAAATCACAAACTACCTTCATATCCAACAATATGAAAGATAGTGCTACCATTCATGTAACCACCCAATGGCATATTATAAAATTACCTACAATGAGGGTCTACAATGTGGGTTCCTTGATTTCAAAATGTTTATCATAAAATTTTAAGCAAAAATTATAAAACTATGCCATACTATGTCCAAAATATATGTATACATAGCAAAATGTTAGCAATAGTGTTGAGTGGATGATGTCATTATAGCTCATGTCTTCATTTCATATTTTTTATTATTTCATTTTTTTAATGTATATTTTTATATAATGGAGAAAAAGGTTTGCTGGCAGCCAGAATGGGTAGGACCCGTTTGTCTCTGCGATCACTGCGGACCGCCTGCTAAGACAGCCTGTTAAACACAGGGTGGCAGGGCCCTGGTGCTGAATCGTTCTGTCTCTGGAGCTTATTTTTTCTTTACTGAGGAAATTGCTTTCCATAAAACCAGCTCTCTGACACCTCTGAGTACCAGGGAACCATGCAAGCCTGCTTTCCTGAGGACATTCTCTAATGGGGAACTCCATCACGTTCCAGCTTGGCGCTTCCAACGAATCCCAGCCAGCCATAAAAAATTTTAGCACCCTGTATGCAAGACTGATTGTGGTGGCCTCATAAAAATCCCATTCACTGAACAAGAGCTGCAGGTCTAAAACTCTCGAGTCCCCTGCTGTTTTAAACCTAGTGGCATGGTGCATGGCTAAGTGACACCTGGTAGAACTCCACATAGGACTGGATCTAGGGAAAAGCTAGTCAAAAACAGGGGGGAAGGGGGGAAGGGGGTATGCAGAGTGCATACTCCCAACAAAGAGCCACCTTCTCACTGTTCTTTCAGGCAGAGTGATGGGCCTGACCCAGTTGTGGAGAGGACTTAGGGATGACGGACCTTCTTTAAGAAGGTAAAAGGTTTACAAAGCTTGTGATGGAGGAATGAGTGTGGGGTAGGGATACTGCTTTTCCATATGCTCCTAGATGGGAGTGGGGGGGTCTCAGCCTGCTCAGTGCCCCACTGAACTCCCTTACTCTTTATTATGTGGGCAGGTTTCAAGGCCCCTCTAGTAGTGGCCATAGGACCTAAGGTCAGGAACCCATTGCCTTCACACATTTCTTCAGTCATTCAGTCTTCATGCCTCATACAGCTGCTGCTTTCCATATTCACAGGACTCCAGGAGACCTAGGTTCTAGGCCTGCCAAGTTAGTGTTGTTATACTGGGTAGTCAGTACCGTGATCTGTCTCTCAGCTCCAGCTTCCTCGCACCTGGGTAGAGGGTAACACGTTCCTGTCTTCCTATCTTCCCTTTGCTACTCCCCAGCACAACCTTTCTACTCATTGTGTCAAAATGTTATCAGGAAATACTGAAATGTTCCAATCAAGTAAAATCATTCAAATGTTTAATAATTTTTTTATTGTTTCTTTTAAATAAACAATATTCCTTATGTTTTTTTTGTATTCACAGTTTGCTGCAACTCTATTCTCTGTAGTAAAATTTCTCTCTGTGGATGGGCCTCAAAACCAATACACTATCTAAATGTGATGAATTCATATCCTATACCTGAAACATCCGAGTGGCTTTGGGTGACTAGACCTCTTTGAGCCTCGGTTCTGTCATTTGTCAAATGAGAATCATGCTTGCATCACAAAATTTTAGTAAATATATAGGTATTAAATGCTGGTGAAGAATTCAGTGAATGACCCATTTCCATATTTCCCTGAGTATGAATTAAATGTGTAAGTATTGCTTAAAGCAATGCCTTTTTCATCTAAGCAGTACCTTTTTCATATCTGTGGATACTGTAGCTGTCCTCTAAATGTTTAGGATAATGTAAACAAATGTACCATTTTTATGTTTCTGGCACTGAACATCAGTCAACTAAAAGTTTCCCAATATATATAGATAGTTTCACCCAGTTCATGAAGTTGCAACTTCATTTGGAGAAAGAGGTTTTAGAAAAAGAAGAAATGAGAATAGCATTCTGACACCTTCAAAAACTACCTTCTTTCCAGGAGAGGACCAGCTATCCATCATTTGATTACTCTAGGCCAAACTTTGCTAAACCAGGAGAGGGAAGAAGAGACCCCAGATTTCCCTTTGCAGTTAAGTTCTAGAATAACTTTATTGTGATGAGAAAATAAATCTTCTATGTGTTCAGTCCTTTTCCATTTCTTGATATATGCATTGTTGGTTGGCAAATGATGTGCGCCAAGAGAATGTTCCCTGTTTTCTTGAAAAGAATATGAGTTCTGCATCCTTGAGCATGCTATAGATGTCTGATAGCTCTAGCGGGTTATAGTGTTGTTCAGATCTTCCAGTCTTTGCTGATTTTCTGTACAGTTTTTCTCTTAGCTAATGAGAGTATGGTGTTAAAATGTCCAGTGATTCTTGTTGAATTATTTTTCTTTGTCAACTTTTGATTTATAAATTTTGAGGCTCTATTGTTAGGCATATACTTATTTATTATTGCTATTGAGTCCTAGTATATTTATTCTTCCATTATTAAAAAATGCCCTCCTTTGTTTCTAGGAATATTTCTTATCCTGAGTCTATTTTTTTTAACTTTTATTTTCTTTCACCATTGTTTATTTTTGTACAATATTTTATTTCTCCCCTAAGAAGTAATCCACATAATTTCCATACCACTATGCCATACAGTAGCCATCATTATAGTCCCTGTTTTCTTCCCTCCCCTATTTCCACCCTTATCTTTCCCCCTCCCCTGATGTATGCCTCAGATCTCTAGTTTGCCTGCAAGTTTTGTCTTTTTTCCTGACCTTTATTTCCTACATTCAATTTATAAGTAAAAATATTTGATGTTTTTCTTTTTTCTTCTATTTCACTTAATGTAATCCCTTCCAGCTCCATCCATGTTGTTATAATTGACACTTTACCTTTTTGATTGCTGAATAGTATTCCATTGTGTGTATATGCTTCCTATCTTCTTGATTCATTCTTCTGCTTGGGGACATTTAGGTTGTTTCCATAGCTTAGCTATCATAAATATTGCTGCAGTAAATGTCCCAAATCTATGTTATTGATACGATAGCAACTACTCTAGTTTCCTTTGGCTATTGCTGTTAGGGAGGACATTTTCATTCTTTTACTTTCATTCTGTTTGTATCTTTCAATATAAGATATACCACCTGTAGAAAGCATTTAATAGGCTCTTGCTTTTGTACTGACAATATCTGCTCTTTTATTGGGTTTTCTAGACCATTCACATTTAATATTGCCGGTATCATTTAATTACATTTGATACTTTAGTATTTGTTTTCTGTGTATCCTGTTTTATTCATCTCTTCCTAATCTACTGTATTAAATATTTTAGTATAATATTTTCACTTCTTTGCTGATTTTAAGTATATTTTAAAGGGGCTTTTTAGTGGTTGTGCATCTTAAATGGTCATAATCCACTTTAGATTAATACTAATTTAATTATAGTGAAACCTAGAAACTGCTCCAAGATAGTCCTGCTCCTTCTTCCTTGTTTATGCTGTTATTAAGATATATATAGATAAATAATCTATCACATGCATGTTATAAACTTAAATTAGTGTTATTATTATACCTGTTATACAATCTCATTTGTATTCTTGGTTGAGAGTTATCTTTCTTTGTGGCTACCATTATTTAAGAGAAGAAATCAGTTGTTAATTATATGGATGATCTCCTCTAAGTAATGAATCATTTTTCTCTTACTGTTTTCAAAAAATTTGTCTTTGTCTTTGACATTAGCATGCATCTCTTTGTTTTTATCTTGTTGGGGGTTATTGGATATGGAGACTAATGTTTTTTATCCAATTTGAGGTTTAGCCATATTTCTCCAGATATTTTTTTCTGCCCCTTTCTCTTTCTGGGACCTGTATATTTGTTGGCATGATTAATGTTAGTCCACATGTCTCAAAACTGTTCATTTTTCTTCAAACTCTTATCTCCCTGATTTCAGATTGAATAATTTCTGTTCACATAGAATTTCCTTCTGGTTCTTGTTTTTCAGGTTTTTTATATCATTGCTGAGAATATATAATAGCTGATTTGTTGTTGTCATACTTTCCTTTAATTGCTCAGACATGATTTCCTTTAGTTTTTTGATCTTTAAAAAAACTACTTTGCAACATTAATCTGATAATTCCAACCTTTTGGGACACTCTTGGTCAGTTTCTGTTTACTACTTCTGTTCCTAATATGGTCACACTTTCTTTTTTATTTGTATGTCTTGTAATTTTTGTTGTTGCTGTGGAAACTTGAACATTTTGTATATTGTATATTATGCTTTATGTATCAATTTTGGGTTTTTATTGTCCTTCATGAAGATGGTTGTTATTGCTTTTTTTCTTTGTTTGGAACATGTCTGGGTTAAATCTGTGAAATACTTGTCTCCCAGGTGGTCACTGAAATCCCTATATATTTAAGTCTTGCATTTAAGTTTTTGTTCCCATAGCTTAGTGGTTGAATAATGATTAGAATAATATACCTCAAGCCAGGAATTCTGCCAGTGGATCTATATAGGGAAGAGGGGAGCACATTCAAACTTCTGTTGATTTTTAAGTCTATTCTGACTTTTTTCACTGCTTCCTTTTGCATCTACTCTATGTCTGTACACACCTTGAGAGTTAGCCAAGTGTAAGCAGATCCCAGTTTTCATTCATGTCTTAGTCAACAGCATATTGACTCCAATTATGACTTCATGCTAGTGGAGTCACTGGCCCCATTACTTGCTTGCTGCCAAGTATCATCACTTCTACTGTCAATGTCACTGACATGGGTATCATGCATTTCTCCCATTCAGCTAAGATAGGAAGTCCCACTTACCAGCTTCATCTTCATGGTGTCAACTTTCTGCTGAGATCTTTTTCTTCTAGGTGGTCTATAATCCCTTTACAATATTTGCACCTTCATAGCCTAATTTAAGCCTGATTATCTCCATAGCCCCAACCTCAAAATACCACCACATTGGAGGTTAGAGTTTTTACAGAGAAAGTAGGGAGCATGGTGGGTACAAACCTGGAGCTTATAACAGAAGATAGTCTAGAGCATTCTCTCACTGCCTTGTGGCCTGGAGAGTTTCAGTGGGTCTTCATATTCATCAAAAGCCAAACTTTGGAGGGGGGAGGAAGAAACAACAGATAAACTACAGTGTGAGTACTAAAACTCAGGACCTTTCTCCTTCTCACCATGAGAATGAGAGCTGGTGCTGTAACTTCGTTCCTCCTGCAGCAGCCCACTAAA
Organism: Uropsilus gracilis; assembly: GCA_004024945.1. Taxonomy (NCBI): domain Eukaryota; kingdom Metazoa; phylum Chordata; class Mammalia; order Eulipotyphla; family Talpidae; genus Uropsilus; species Uropsilus gracilis. The sequence continues at coordinate 27,040 of PVHY01001953.1, read as the reverse complement.
GGACACTGTGCTTCATCTCTGGATACCCCCTGAATTATAACAAAATACAGTGGCATGTATTTTGACCAGTATTGTAGCAGTGATTTTCTTTTACGAGTTTCCTCTATTAAACCATTCAGCAAAGAAAGATGACATCTGTTTTAAGATCCAAGAATTCATAACTCATGATTCATAAAATCATAGTATTTTCTTCTATGCCACAGCAAGGACTCATATATGCAACTTTGGAGACGGACAGCATTTGTTGACTCTCCAAAGAGCATCTGAGATCTGCATCCCCAGGGTGACTACTGATGCCTCTGAAATAAACCCAAAGCAGTCAGCATGGACAGGGTCTCATGGGAAGAAAGTGTGGCTTCCTCTGCTGTGAATGCTCTATATGACTGTAGATATGAGGCTCATTTCCATAATGAGACAGGGTGTAACATATTGGGCCTTTACCATGACCAAATATTATCTGAAGAGCTTAACATACAAAACTTCATCAACCTGGGTTCTCACTGATGATATTAATCCAAATTCTTTGGCTTTCCTCCTCAACAATTACTATGGAACTTACTCAAGTCTTGCTCAGAGCTTTCTAGAAAACTCACATATGCTTAAGAAGTCTTCTCTCTTTCCTTGACATCATTCTTTGTTAACATTCTCTCTGCCTACAAGCTACTGAGAAAGCAGTGCCTTCTTTTGCCCAAGGGCATAATACTAAGTACTTTCAAATTTGCAAATCTCTAAACTATCACATTGTCTACACTCTGCCATAAGCATTCTGTTATCTAGAGATAGAGGAAAAAGAATTCCTGCCCCAACTCTGTGGTGCCTCCTTGGTCCCTAGGCCTTACTGGCTAGGTCCAGAAGCTGGTGACTTCTTCAGTTCTCCTGAAGGCTCAGGTCTGACCCTGGGTTCAAGCAGAAGAGCTGACCTTCATATCTCTCCCAGGCATCCCTTATTGTATAGCAAGTTACACAAACTCAGTGATTTAAAATAACAAGCATGTAGCTACACACACACACACATACACACACATACACACACACACACACTTCTGTGGGTTTCCCAGGAAGTTGCATGAGTCCTGTTAAGGAGTCTCTCCTGAAGCTGTAGTCATCTGGTGGTTGGGGCTAGGACATGAAAGATGATGTTACTCAGATGCTGGTGTCTTTTGAAACCATTGTCTTTCCAAGTGGTCTCTCCACTCATCTAGCTTAGATCTCATTTCTTATTAGCTGGAGTTCAAGAAACAACACTGAAGAAAGAGAGCAGCTGCTACCAGTTCTCTTAGGCTCTAGGCCCAGAATTAGCACAGTGTCCCTTTCATTGTGATGGCTAGTTCTACTAGTTAAAATAAGATTCAAAGAGACAATTGGTATCTTTGAAGGTAATGACAAGGAATTTGCAGTTATCTTTAATCTACTATCCCTTCAACACACACACACACACACACACACACACCTTGAAACTATTTCAAGAAACCTTCATTCTGTGGGCTCTTTTCTCTCCATGTAAATCACTTGAGCAGATGAACATCTGAGGAGTTGATGACCCTGCATCTCAAGCTCTGCTTTGGCTCAGTGGTAACCTCTCTACCAACATCATATATGTCATGTTTCCATCCAGTAAAATAGAATTTATTATTCTCCAACTTGTAAAACAAGAAAATAAAACTCAGAGAGCTAAAGTGACTTGCCCAAAGTCACAGTTAGTAATGGTCATACCAGAACCCAAGTCAATCCAACACAGAACCCCAAAACATTTTTTGCTGCCCTATTCTGTTTCATACCTCTGGATCTCTGTTATCCCCAATGTAATTAGAAAATTAGATGAGGGAAAAAATAGTTTTAAAGAGCTGTTATAGCTCTAAAATTTTATAGTATTTCTCCACCTACAACCTTCCTGAAAAACTGCATCTTTGCCTTCTGCATTTACCACTTTTCTGTATCTCTGTTGACAGTATTTCAATGTCATAGGATTTGTTTGTGTCTGGTACTATTTTTAAGGTATCCAAATGACTCTAGGAAAAGGAACTTCAAATTCCTGGTGGAAGAACATTAGCTTTTAATAGCCCTCCCAGTCACTTAAATCCCCTTTGAAAATTCAATACTTTTCCTGCCAGCAGAGAGATGTCAAGAATAGGCTATTCAGTTATCACTCCCTCGCTTGAAAGCCTTCCCTACCTCTACCATTGCCATTAGGATAAAGTCTAAACTGTTAACATGGCACACAAGACCCTTCAAAGTCTGATCTGCTTCCCTAGTCTCATTTAGTACCACCACACTGAGTAGCCTGTAGTTATCTTGTATCTCTGTTCCACTGATTATCTTGTTATCATAGTCTGAAAGGCCCCTCTTCAGCCCCCACTCCTGTGAACTCATATCATAAAATAAGTCAGGCCTAATAGTCCCTTTCTATTATCCCATAGCACCCTAGGCATAACTTTGTCATCTCAGCCACTGCTTTATGTTAACAGTAATTATTTATCACTCTGCAAACTTCCTAAACATGGAATTCCTGTTTTCTTCTTCTTCGCACCAACTTCCCTTACCACCACAGTGTCATGCACAAAGCAGGCAGCTAGAGAAGGGCTGGGATGAACACACATCACAACAAGCTGTAAATACCATTAGGACAAGTCCCCATTTGTCTTGTTCATCACAAAATTCCCAGTGCATAACACACAGTGGAGGCTCGATAAACATTTGCTTCTCATGCTGTTTCTTCTGCCTGAAATGAACCTCCTCATTCATTGCCATCTGTCTAAAACCTACCTACTCTTTAAGAAGCTATCCTAATTCTCCATTTTCTACACTTTCACTTTTGGACATGATTGAGTCACTGCAAACTGAATGAAATGAAATCCCTATCATATGCAATGGTAAAAAAAGAACAAAATATGTAAAAGTAATGTTTCCACATTCAATTTTTGTGCAGGCTGAGGCAATACAAAACTTTGGTCTCCGAGAAAAAGGAAACAAACAACATGAACCAGTGATTGTCCCAGTGCTCAGCTAAAAATATCTTTGTGGAACTCTAAGGAAGGCAAGGTCAGACAGAGCACAGCCTCCTTGTAGAGTTTAAGGCAACCGACCAGACTCGAATCTGTGGTACGGAGCACTTTTGAGTAGTTCTTCTCCTGAGTCTTTATGTCAAGTCCTAAGCCTCACATGTGCCTGGAAAGATTCCATGCATTTAGAAGAAACTTTGGGGAAAGAACAGCTACCAATGTTGTATTAATACAACAACCAAGCGGCAGCATGCCAGGATTCACACAAAGCTGAGAAATGTTTAAATTCCAACTGTCCAGAATGAAAAGAGCTTGTTGAAAGCCCCAGGCTTACAGTGTAGATCCCAGCAAGGCCATGCTTTGAGAACAGCATTGACCTGGCCGATGGAGTAGAGGCTGCTTTAGGACTATTTTAATAAGCTTAAAATAAGCCCTGAAAGAGACCAGGCTAATATTCAAATAAATTGACTGTCCACCTAAACGAAAATGCCACACTGTTTTAAGGGAGACAACAAAAATCTAGAGTTCAAGCATCCTAGAATCCATAAATCCTAGACCAGCCTAGAATCCATAGTGTACAATCAAAAATTACCATGCATGCAAAAATGGTAGATGCAAGAACCACAAGTAAGAGAAAAATTAATGAATAGAAATGAAAATCAGAGAAAAGGATTTTTTATTAGACTTTTTTTTTTTTTTTTAGAGACTAGG
>PVHY01001953.1:0-23230 GCA_004024945.1 Uropsilus gracilis | reverse complement strand
GCTTCATAGGCTGAAGCTTACAGGCACAAGGCACTGTACCTGGCCCCTATTAAACTTTTAATCAATTTATTTTTTATTTGTTATGTTTTCTTATGTTGTTGTATACCCCAAAGTTCTTCCACCACTGTGTCACCTGTGAACCATTATCATGATCTCTTGTGCTCATCCCTCCTTCCCCCTCTCTTGTTGTATGACTTAGTTCTGTTTTTAGCTTGTTAATTATAACTTTTTCTACAAACAAGGATTTTTAAGCAGACTTGAGGCTCTGACTATATCTAAGTTAAAATATGAACATAGTGAGTGAACAAATACAGGATATCAATAGAGAAATGGAACCAAATAGAAACTCTTGAATTGAAAAATATAATACATGCAGTGAAAATTTCACTGATGGACTAGAAATTACAAAGTTTAAAATCCAGGAAATTGAATATAAGTCAATACAAATGACCTAAACTGAAATAAAGGGGGGTAAGAAAAAAATGACCAAAGAAATGAACAGAACTATGGGACAATATCAAATAGCTGAAGAAGTATAACTGAATTTTATCCAAATTTGATACAAACTGTAGATCTACAGATCCAAGAAAATCAACAAAACAAAGAAGAATAAACCCATAGAAAACAACAATAAAACTGGTGAAAATCAACTGTAGTGAGAAAATGGTAAAAGCAATTAGAGAAAGATATGTTGCCCTTTTGCTTAACTGATTTCTCCACGTATAAGACTTCCTTCTTCTTCAGGCTCCCTTATCATCTTACTTTCAGGACACATTTGGCTCTTCCTTGCCATATCTTTTTGTCTCTGTCCCATCTCCCCCACAAGATATTGAGGAATTTTTGTGGCTCTGAGACTATCTAGCTATTTGTAAGAGGGAGAAAGGGAAGGAGGTGGAAGGGAGGAGAGAGATAAGAATAACACTCATTGGTTATCATACCATAAACAAATAATTTCAAATAACAGGGACCAACTCATCCCACAAGGGAATTATACTTTCCCTTCAGAATAATAATGTTTGCAACAATATATACTACAATTTATTAAGTGCTTATCATATGCGAGCACTCTGTTAAATCCTTCATACACCTACACACCCTAATTAGAGTCTTAAAAAGAGAAAACCACAAGACAGTTCAGTGTATTGTCTCTGGTCACAGATAGTAAGTGATGTTGCTAAAATTTCCTCTCAAGATTGATTTCTGAAGTTATGTTCACCAATTTTCTCTACTTTCCACACATTCACAATTCATTTCTTAATCATATTTTGTCATGCTTCCTTGATTTTGTTCATATGATTTCTCCTGTCTATAATGCCTTCTTTCTCATCCAATTCCCTGCTCAGAGTCACATCAGACACAGACTTGGACAAGAAAAGTGAGTTTACACACCTCCACAAATGCTCAGGCAGAGAGCCCTTACTGAATGTCTGTGGGACTTCTACGATGAGTGAGATGTGTTTTCTGTCCTAAAAATACATAGTCCAGTCAAAGAAAGAGTTCTGTGACAAATGAGATAAGTATAGAAGAAAAGGGAACTCTGAAGCTGGGTGTGGTGGCACGCGCCTGGAATCCCAGCTACTCAGGTGGCTGAGGTTGGGGATCGCTTGAGTCCACAGAATCAGGACTATCCCGGGTAACATAGCTAGACCTACTCTCAAAAAAAAAAAAAAGAAAAGAAAAGAAAAAGAAATAAAGAAAGAAAAGAAAAAGGAACTCTGGGAACTAAGCCAGCCCAGAGTGATCAGGAAGGCTTCCTGGAAGAGGTAACACCTGAATCTCATGGATATGAGGACCAGTCAAAATATAAAGTACTGAGGTGAAAAAAAGACTTCTGTGTCTGTATCAGAGGACATAAGACAGAGAAGCCAGAGTCAGTGGGAAAGAAGTTTTCTATCTCTCTAGTAGGTTTTTGTGGCTCTCAATTCAGTAACTCTGATTCCTGCTTGCCATAAGGCACAGGAAATTAAATTCCTTTTAAATAGATCTACTTTGAGAGTGAGAAGTTAATGACTCACAATTTTTCAAATTTAGGGACAATCCATAGTTGTTCCAGCTTTATAGCTTGATATTATTGGATAATCAAACACAACTATTTTCTCAAAATAGAACAGGATTTCCCTTGCCCCCTCTCTTGTCCTTCCCAGCTACCTCCACAGACTGTGATGGAGGGCAGGAGAGCCAGTGTTTTGCCTGGGTCCAGGCCCACACTGCCCCTTTTTATTCTAGACTGTATAATTGGCCCTTGCAGACAGAGGTTAATTTCCCACCATGAATTCCCTATCAAAGTAGCATGGGTCCTGAGGGAAAACCAGAGCAGAAATTGCTTCCAGGTGCCACCTGATTGCATTGCCATGAGAGAAGCCATGTGGGGAAAGCAAGGAACAAGGACTTTGGAAGCATGCAGATCAGGCTTTGAGCTGAACCATGCACAAACCAAACACCCTAGGGCACTTGGTCTAGGCTCAAGGCTTCAGTTTACTCATCTGTAAAATAGGAATATACCACCAAATTAACTGTGGTGAGAGATGCAACAGGCTTGTCTGGAACTTCTGAGAGTCAGCATTAGTGCTGCATACAATCCTGTCACCATCTGCATCACTCTTCCTCAGGGAATGCTCTGCCTCCTTGGTGTTTGTGTGCCCTACCTTCCAGATGGGTCCTCTCTGTCAATAGGCAGCAGTAATGAATGCTCTTTGTTTTACCATTAAAGGGATTGTGAGGTCTAAATGAGAGAATAGGTTTAAAACCCGTAAATACATTCAAAACCCCTGCATTTAAGTATTTCACCAGGGCTTCTTGGAAGGGCTCTGTTGGCATTTGGGCTAGAATATTGTTAGTATCTCTGACTCTAGGGCATTGGTTACCAGTAACAGCTGCCTTGGTCATGTTGATGACCGAAATCCACAACTTCAGTAAACACACACACACACACACATACACACACAAAGCCAACACAAACACACTCATCCCATATGAGAAACTGTATCACATGACAACTTGATGTCACAGATACAGAGTATAATCACCTCTGTGCCCTGTGTCCTAAAAGGATTCCTGTAGAATCATTATCAGGTGTGAAGCATTACTTTCAATGTGGTTTTCTTTTTAATATTTCTTCTAATTACATATTTAATACATGGTAGTTGCAAAAGTCAAACAATGGAGAAGTGTGGCAGGAAACAAGTAAAAGTTCTCAGCATTAGCATTTTAAACATTTATGCTATTTTTTATTATAAAAGTAATAAAGCCACATGGTTAAAAATTCAAACAGTGCTAAAGGGTATACAATGAAAAATAAGAGTCTTTACTATCAGCCCCATCCTGTTACTAACAGTTTTACATGTACTCTTCCTAGAAATTTCTATACAAAATTATATGCATATATAACCTTTCTAAGCACAAATAGAATTTTACATCCTTTATTTGTTCTGCAAATTATTATTTGCTGTTGTTGTTGTTGTTGTTTTTGTTTTTCATTGACTAATACATCTTGTAGATCATTTCCCTGGTATCATGTTTATCTCTCTCATTCATTTTAATAGCTTCAGAATACCCCATGACATCTAGGGTTCCAGCTTCTGTGTCTTCACTATTACAGACAATGCTGCAGCAGAAACTGCATCATCAGTACCAGTTTCCTCCTGGTGTCGGTTGTATAGAGAGGTTGAAGACTTAATACAGTGAGAGACGTGCCCATGTGACCCTACCCCAAACATAAAGACTAGAGAGATGACATGAAGTCAGAATATGGGTTCCAGATTCAGTTATACATTGTGTCACTGGGTGACTTTGAATTAGCCTCTTTGGAACAAAGTTTCTTCAGCTAAAAAATTAGGGGGTGGGTGGAACAAAATGGCTTTTTTCACCTCTAACACATTTGTGAGTCTGAAACAGTGAAAATAGCTTCTGGATGATTCCATGATCCTTAAAGGAGATGAAGTCCATTAGTCTACACTAGGCCATGCAGTTGTCATTAAGCAGCTTGGAAGCAAGAGGGTACTCAGGGAAGGTATGAAAGGAAAAGTCCCTGGAGGTTCTAGCCTAAGAGCTGCAGCTGACTAACCTACCAGTGAGAAAACTGACAGTGATTTAATTATCATCTGCGAATACAGAGAAAGTTTCTCTAAAGAAAGTCCTTTGTACTTGTTCTTGTTCTCCAAAAATGGAGCAAAAGGAAAGGAACTGAAATGAAAACAGTTGTATGAGATGGGAAGGAACTTATTTAATGATTAGGATTAAACAAAGTAGAAAGCAGAAGTTATACCAAAAGTATTATATAACTCTCTAGCTCTGGATGCTTAAATCTCCTTAGAGACAGAAGAACTGGACCAAAAGTATTTCCAGGTACCTTCCCATGCCCTTTGATTCTTCAACAGTCTTAAAATTCTAAATTCTGAATATAGTATAGACTTTGCAAAGTCTTATAACAAATGGTGTTGAGAAAACTGGACCGCCACATGCAAAACAAGGAACCTGGATCACCATCTCACTGCATACACAAAAATTAATCTAAACTGGACTAGAAATTTGAATGTAAAACCTAAAATCATAAAATAAATAGAAGAAAACAGGCAATCCATGCTATGATGCTGACAAGAGGAATGTCTTTGCAGATTCAACCACAACAGCAAAGGAAACAAAAGCAAAAATAAACAAGTAGGATTATATCAAATTTAAGAGCTTCTGTACAGCAAAATAATGTTATGTCATTGAAATGAAAGACATCCTATTGAACGGGACAAAATATTTGCTGAATTTACTGAATGAGCAAAAACATTGACAAGGGGTTAATATCCAAGACATAAAGAATTCATGCATGTCAACAAAACAAATAACCTAATCAAAAAATAGGCAAATAATTGAAATGGACATGTATCTGAAGAAGACATACAAAGAGCCAAGTAGGCAAATGAAAAATGTTCATCCTCATTTATTATTAGGGTAATGTAAACCAAATCCACAATATGATACTATCTCATAAGCGTGAGCTTCGTTCATATTAATAAAGGATCAGAAACCAGCATCAGTGAGGACATGAGGGGGAAACAGAAAAAAATCTCTCATACATTCTTGGTAGAAACTGGGAAACTGCATGTAGTTGTGTCAAAATAAAAACAAATCTAGCATATGACCAGCAATCCTGTTCCTAGGAATCTATTCATAGAATTAAAAACATTAATTTGAAAAAAATCTCTGCATATCTGTTCTTTTTATCACTTGTAGAATAGTTACACTGTGGAAACACCTAAGTGTTCAAGGACAGTGAGTGGATAGAGAAGATACATAAGCTTATATATAAGGAATATACTCAGCTATAAAGAAAAGATGAAATCTTGCCATTTTGTGGCCAACATGAATGGAGCTGGAGAGGATTATTCTAAGTAAAATAAGTCAGAATGAAACAACAGCTTTCAGGTGACTTCACTCATGTGGAGTATAAAGAAACCAAACAACAGGGCAGATAAAACCAAATCAAAACAAAACCATGGATTCAGACTGCAGAGCTGAGGGAGGAGGGGCAGGCCAAAGGGAGCAGGGGCCCCATTGGATTATGGCAGGGAGTTATCGGTACTTTGGTGGTCAGTATGGTCTGATCACCTACACTTCAGGGGTGTGAATCTGTACTTCTAAAATATATACAGAGCTATGAACCAGCTGTCCTCTCAATTAAAAAAAAATGCATTATAACCTTTGATTAATGTTAACAGAATCAAGCAAAATGACACTAATTAATAACATTCTAATAAAAAAGAGTTGGTATCAAGCACAGCTTAACCCTTGCTAGAGGGTCCAGTGGGGCTAATTTTTTAATGAATAAGTAGCACATTTTAGGGGAGTAGAATTTGACATTATTCAAACCTAAATAGGATTTAATGTTAAGACGGTACAGCTCAAGTATGCAGTGTCTGAGGTTTGAACCTGAGTTGTGTAGGTAAGGCACACAAATAAGAGTGTTGAAGGAAATCATGGACAGATCGTTAAAAAAAAGAAAAAGGAATAACTACACCCAGGCTTTAGTCACTCCATGTGGCTAAACGTAGGGCAGCAATGGTTGGTGTTGTAATTCCTTTAAGATTTAAGCCTGAATGCTGAGCCTTCAGCATTCAGAAAGATTTAAGCCTGAGCCCTGGCACTCTGTGAGTGAGTGACCTGAGGCAAAGCACATAGCTTGTCTTACCATCAGGTACCTCATTTCTCAAATAGATAACAGCACCTACTTCTTGGAGTTGTGTAATTTAGACAAAAACACTTCACCCAAGTGCCTCCAGTACATGAACTGGCTAGTACGTAGTAACTACTGCTTTATTACTTAGAATGCTTTCACATGTATTCTATTTTCAGATTGACATTTTCGCTTGTTCCCCTTGAAAAGCTTTTTGAGTGATAGCATGCAAATACATGCTACCATGTTTAGATAGGTTTAAGTATGCAACTTGATGACACTAGATACTGCAGCCATCAAAATGTAAAATAGATCAAAATGTAGAATATTACCAACAACCACCTAGTCTTCCCTAGTGCATCCACCCACCCTGAGAGAACCACTGTTTGACTTCTGTTGTTTAATTTTGTTCAATTTCAAATTTTACAAAACTAGAATTGTTCAAGTATAGTCTCACACCTGCCTTTTACTGAACATGAGTGTATCAGTGAGTCTGTGAAATTCATCCAGTGGTGTTGCGCTTACCAATTAGTTGGCTTTTTCAGTTGCCGGGGAGCTTCCTGTTTTACTAACACACACAAATGTATTTATCAGTTCACCTGTTGATCGGCAATTGGGCTGCTTCCAGTTTTCTATGAATAAATTTGCTACGAGCGCTCATCACCACAGAGTTAACTAAGAAATGAAAGTGACAACGTGAATATGATTGATAGAGATAGGACACACTAGGGAGAGGATAGTGAAGTGTAGTTGTTGCTGTTATTATTTTTTTTAATATTTCTAAAGTGTAGTAAGTCTTTTCTGTTGGCCAAATATTGCACTGTGTGTTTTGTATTATTTACCTGTTCAACACTCACAGAACTTCATATGTGCTTTGAGGAGACTACATGGTTTCTGCGTGGCTAAGTGATTTGCTTAAAGTCAAGTGGACAAAAATCCAAAGAGCAGAGATCACCTCTTCCCATCAACCCAAAGCTCTTAGCCTCTAAGCTAGGAGTCAGGACCTGAACTCACTTCTTTTTTTTTTTTTTCACTTTGAACTTACTTCTTCTGGGTCACCCCTTAGTGGCTCCCAGGGGGTGTCCCCAAGCCACAGCCCTCAGCTGAAATGCTCAAATGCTTATGAGCAGACCTTGGAGGGATAAAACTTTTAAAAGAATAAGATATTAAATCACTTTGCTCAGTCTGTAATACAGCAACTGTTCGATAATATTTGTCTTCTGAAAAATATAAACATTTTAATGTTGAAAATTTTTCATTTGATTCCTTTGACAACCCAAATTGAAAACTAGGAAACTTCACATTTTCTTCACATTTTTGTCTGCCCCAACATCCTTGCTGCTCCACTCTGGGAGGATGTTGAACCCAGAGAAAAAGAAGGAATTGCTCCTAGAGTATCGAAAATAAAATCCAATTTTCTAAAGGATTTGTATCCTTCTTCTGATATACCCCAGTGGGCGACTAAGGCCTTGACAGGAATGAAGAAGCTTTGTCAGATGCAGAGGGTCTCCTGAATGTATGGGGCAGGAGGACAGGGCTGGTGTCTCTGTTTTGTCTATTTGTGTTTCTTTGTTGGCCTTCAGATTCAGAGGGAGTCTCAGGAGACGTCTTGATAATTCAGGAAGTTAGTTGATCTCCACTGAACCCAGAGCTATAAAGAGACTGAGCAGGTCAAGTTAAGCATTTCTGCATGACTAGGAAAAAACCACATAAACAGTATAAGCATTGTCAAAGGAAAATGAAAGAATACTTGCAACATATATTATATATTCAATTCTTCAACATACAGAAAGCCCTACAATCAACAAATAGGAAAAATAAACAACCCAATGTGAAAAGGATCGCCAAGGACATGTGGAGTAGTCCACAGATTTATAAATATAAATATCTGATAAGCACAAAGAAATACTCAGGCTCACTAGTAAGGTAGAGAATATTAAAAGGACTTTATATATTTAACATCTATCAAATAAGAAAGGGTTTAAAAGGTTAGAACTATCCAGGATTGCTCCGTTTGTGTGAAAACAAACACTGGAAAGAATATAAACCTGCATTATTTTTTGAAAGGCAATTTGCCATTATCTTTATAAAATATTAATTTAGTGTTCATATTCGTTGACCCAGGAATTGATCTTTTGGCTTTCAAAAATATTTACTCAAGTGTGAAAACAACTGTCTGTGGCATGTGCAAAATGCCTGTGCAAAGCTTGGCACCAAACCATGATGGTTTCAAGTCAGTAAGCTAAGTCTTACAGAGTCAGTGCATTTCTGAGCACTCTGCAGTGTTAGTTTGTATAATTCTCACAGAAACCTAATGAGGCTGGCACCATGCTCCTACCATAAAGTAACAGACAAGTCTTTTGAGTAAGCTCACACAGGGGAGTGACAGGACCTTCCCTCATAGTTGGACCCTCGATTAGCCCTCTCCACTGGAACTTTCTGCTCCAATGAAAACGTTCTATTACCTGTACTGTCCAATATGGCACCCACTGGCTGCTCTGGAGCCATGAAACCTATGGAATGTGGCTGGTCCCTGAGAAGCTGAAGTTTGCATTTAATTGTAATTGACTGAAATGTAGGTTTTAGAGCCAGGCACAGTAGTGCATGCCTTTAAGCGCAGCCTATGGAGCACAGCTGGGACTGGAAATAACTTGAGTCCACAGGTTCAAGACCCACCCGAGGCAACATAGTGAGACCTAGTCCCCAAAAAAGTAGCTGGTTGTGGTGGCACATGCCTGTAATCTCAGCTACCTGGGAAATTGAGACTGGGGATTGCTTGAGTCTGTGGTACCTGGGGCAACATGAGAGCCCTGGCAAAAATAGTGAGACCTAGTCTCAAAAAAAAAAGTAGGTTTTAAATGTGCTGACCTATTGGACAGCACAGCCCTAACTAGCATCCACCATTCTTAAACCAGATACTGTGTTACTTATGCCTGGTAGCAGCAGTAGCAGCAGCAGCAGCAGCAAAAGCAACAGTCTTTTGCCCTAATAGAAGGAAAAACTTCATGGCAGTCAGAACTGAATCAGAAGGAAGGCATCTGCCTCTAAGGTGAAACCACATTAAGGAGAACCAGGAATTGGGTTTCAGAGGGCAGATACAATAAGGGGCTAGATAGTGTAGGTTTTCAGGGTCCAGGTCTAGCCAGGAGACACTGATTCCAAGAAGCCAATGAAGTTCACATCCCTTCTCCCAATAACATCTCAGATGAGAAAACATGTCACAGATATTTTCCCTTTGCAAGTGTTCTCAAAGACATCTCAGAGGAGGTAGAATTAGCATTTTGTGGGTATTTGTTCTGTGCCAAATACCATGCCTGACGACATTTACAGCCTTCTAAGCCCTATACCAATAGAACAAGACAGATGTTACAAATCCCCATTTTGCATTTGAGGAAACTAAGTCTCAGAGAGATTAAATAACTTTTTAGAGATCACCACATAACAGGCAGGATGGGGTTTGAACTCAAATATGACTCCAGAGCCTGATTCCCTCATTTTCCAGGTGAGAAATTCAAGGCCCAGAGTGGTACAGAGAAAGCCAGTGTCAGGAGTACCCAGAGACTTTGCCCTGGCTCATTTACTCTTCTTCCCATTGGTAAAAACTTCTCCACATGCTGCTTGATATATAAAAGACCATCCAGTTTCCCTGGAGCATTCCTTAAGACTTCCCATTTTATAACTTTTATATATAAAAGACCATCCAGTTTCCCTGGAGCATTCCTTAAGACTTCCCATTTTATAACTCAGAAAACAGTCCTGATTAGGCTGATGATTTACTTGAGGTCACATAGAAAGCTTTGATAGACTGAAGTTAAAAGTCAAGACTCCTGACTTCCTGTCTTGAGGTGCCAGACCGCCATCTGACCCCATCCCACCCAGAATTAAGGCCTGGCCACCAGGATCTCTAGTTAAGGGGTGGCCACCTCCAGAGACTGCAAAGGTTGCCCTTTGCTCTGATGTGTCTCTTGGTTTAGTAAACACCTCCTGTACCTCCCCTGTCAGACTTGGAATAATACTCTAGGCCTTTCCCTATCTTCAATAGACCCCTGGGATCCAACATTTTCCACACTGGGCTGCTAAAATCAGTTTCCCATGAGGATATGGAGAGCTTTCTATTGACCTTTGGATAAATCTCTGAGGAAAAAGTGGACCTGATTGTACTGTTGGATCTTGCAGTTCATTTGGAAATTTTACATTAAGAAGAGCAAAGTCCCAAGGATGAAAGAGTTCCAAAGCCACAGGCCCCAGAACAGATGTGTGGCAAACTCGAGGATTGCTCCACTAGCTGACACACCTGAGAGGAAATTGAGGCTTACTGTCTGAAAGGAAACTGAGGTTTTCAGCCAGATGTCATTCACTTGTCAATCAGGGAAGCAGATAGGATGCTGGAACCCAGGGAATGGACCTTGTCACTGAAAAGAGGGAAAAGTGACTAGAGACTAGAGGTACCATGAGACCAACGTGGTTGTGTTTTCTCATCACTGGTCCCCAGGGCCTGCCACATGATACTCACCAACTAGAAAATTCACAGCCTCCATTAAAGAGAAGGAGACTAAGTGCATGGCCCTTGTCCTAGAAGGAGACTAAGTGCATGGCCCCACATCTGCAAGGAGAGTGTTATACCACCTAATAATAAGGAAAGCAGAATCATTATGTAACTGACCCATACTTGGGGGAGGGTTTCCTTCACCCCTTAACTTTGGTATGGCCTGGGACATTAGGCCAGGGATACAGGAGCTGCTCACGTTGGTTGAGAGGGAGCCAAAGAACTCCAGCTCTTTTCTGGTAATTGAATGAGAGCAGCAGCATGGTGTTTTGGGAAGGACTTCGGCATTTGAGAGATTTGATGCCTTTTGGGCCATGACTAAGGTCACCTATGAAATGGGAGTAATTGTAAGGATCAAGTGAAGAACATAAAGCACTTAGCATAGGGCATGACTGGTAAACAAGAGTGAAAAGTAAGAGTAGTAGGAATAAACTTTTATGAAGACATATACAGAGTAATATAGGGCATTGTAAGAAGGAAACCTTATACAAAACCTTATACAATTCAAACTGACTTCAACGGTTGTTAGTAATTTCAACATCTGTCATCTCACTTAATGTGGGGTAACCCCAGGTGTTTATCTGCACAAAAATTCAACTTCTTAGCTTCCACTCTGGTCATCTCAGGCACTGTATCAAGATGGCATGGTGTCCAGGAAACCCCAAGACCTTGCCTCAGCCTGAATGGACAACAGTTCGTATTTCCCCAAGGGCATTAGGACTATTGTGGTTTACAAATCAGGATCCACTCACTGAGACACATAGTGAAGCATGACTAGCTGAACAAAGTCCGGAATCTATTAGCAAGGGCAGGGTATGTCAGTAGGCAACCAAGAGCAGCTGCTGCAAATGGAATATAATATAATTAACTTCACTCCCCTCCCTCCAGAGCTGTTATGGGGATGCAGTGAGATAATGGGTGTGAAAGGGTTTTCTGAACCATAGAAGACTCTGTACAAGGAATGGGTTGTTATCCTTATAGAGTAATTATGATTGTATCATAGGATAATAGAGGCTACTTGAATGCAATCATCCATCCTGCTTGTGGCTGTATGTTCTTGCTCATCAAACCCTCTCTCTCACACACCACAATCACAGATATATAAGAATTACCATCATTTAAAATTAAGCCAGATACTTCATGGTGATGAGATGATAAGCATCAGTGCTCTCCACTGAGCACTATGCCTGGAAAGGGGGTTATTATAGGAAATCGCATGGACTTGGGCATCAGGCAGATGTGCTTCCACTGCAGCATCTATGAATCCTGCCATATGACTTCAGGTACATTTATTCGGGTTCAGACTATATAATGTTAGGTCCATTATTTAATTTCTCTAGGTTCTCTATAAAGTAGGGGTAACAATGCACAGGTGAAAATTAATGAGTCAGTGCCTGGGTGCAGAGCAAGCAGTGAACCAGTGACAACAGCAGACTAATCCAGAGCTTATGTTGTGACAGGCACTTTCATATCCAGTGCTTTTGTCCTCTTGCAACTTTGCGTGTTAGGAGTTGTGGTCATCATTCATTTTCTACAGGGAAAGGAGTCAATTTCAAGAGGACTGAGAAATGTGCCTAAAGCTGTGCAGCTCGTTGGTCGCACAAGTGAGGTATAAATTCAGGATCCCCATTGTACCATTCTGCTGTCTGCCCCTCATTACTGTGAGTGTGTTTGATATGCATGATGCCACAGCCCCAGCTCTGCCACTGCCTTCTTGTGGGCCTTCATGCGTGAATCTGCAAGCTGGTCTCAAAGAGCATTTCTGATTCTAAACTTGACAGGAAAGAGATTAGGAGTTCAGTCTGAGGTGGAAGTGGGCCAGCCCTCCTTTCCCCATCCAGTCATGTGACCTTAGCCAAGTGAACTGACCACTCCCAGGTTCCTTGGCTCTCCAGGGGGTGATAGAAGTCCCTATCTCATAGAATTGTGTGAGCACCAGCATCGATGCATGTCTTTACACAGCTTGGTATAATGTCTGGAAAAGAGAAAGTTCCCAGTCAACAGTAGCTATTATTATCTTTGTTGTTATTAATAAATCTTCCTTCTCTCTCCTGCACAAAATTCCTCTAACAACACAAGACAGTTATTATTTGGGCAGAAAGCCTGAGGGCACTTTATTTCAGAAAATTGTAATGTAGACTACCCAGTGTAGTCACTTCAACTTCTTCTAACTTCTCTCATCTGCTCAATGGAGATAATAAGAAATTCAGAGGACTGACGTTAGGATTCAACAGAGTAGTATGACTTAGTACTGCTAGTTTTTATGGTTGCAGCTCTAAGAGAGTGTCCAAGGCATCCTGTATGCAGAAAAGTTCAGTGAGTTAATTCAGGTGCCACATCCCAGTTGCCACAGATGTTGAGGCGTGGAGTCCGGATGGAGGAGCAGGCTGAGGTCTCTGTAAGTTCTGAATCTTGCATCTCTCCCACTCATCTCTTTTACTGTAACTTTACTTCCTAAGGCGGTGCCACTGGACCCCACAGCTTCATTTACTAAGGCCGGTTTTCTGGGTTCCTCGTAGCTCTATAGGTAATTGTCTATTCTGAGTTTGCTCAACCACTAAATCGAGAAGTTCTCACAGGCAGGCATAGCCCAATCTCCCACTCCTCCATAGCTTCAGTGGGGTACTTGTTGGAGTTCCCTGCATGGGCAACCAGTGAACAAGATCTGGTTGGCAGGTCTCTCAAGGACCTTCTTCCCCAAAAGGGTAGCAAGGTCCCCCCACTGACTAGCTCAGAGACCTATGACAATTATACAGAACCACTCATCCTCCAGTCTCACAGTCCACTGGACCCAGAGGCCATAGCACACTGGAACAGCCCAAATATCTTTCCCACCCTGCAGGCACCATTCTCTCCCTTCAATTCCCCATGCTCATGAAACCTGAGAAAGTGTAATTCATCTTAAGGACCTCCAGTCTCCAGAGACCATCTGTTTCTGTTGTTTTAGACCCTGCTTGGCTGGGGCAGTTCTAAGAAACAAAATCAAGATATATACAAGAATTTTGTATGTTTGTTTGCACTGTGTCCCCAGCAACTAGCAGGAAGCCCAACACATGGTGGCCCCTGAATTAATATTTGTACATGTGCAAATGATGCTTCTAGAAGGATACATTGGAAATATGAAGGATATGAAAGAAAACATGTATTAAGTGCTTGGCCTTAGCCTTGGCACACGGAAGGGATAGCTAACTGTTGAATAGTACAGGTTTGATCCACAGATCCACTTGTGCAAGGATTTCTTATAAACAGCATAAACTTAGAATATCAATGCATAATCAAATACAATGTTGTAAATATGTGTTCTTATAATTTTCTCAATAGCTTCTCTACCTTTATCATCAGGATACATATGACAGAATACATAAAATACACATGACATATGTGTCAATCAACTGTTTGTGTTATCAGTAAGGCTTCTGGTCAATAGTGGGCTCTTACTAAGTTTGGGGGGAGTTAAAAGTTACCTATGGATTTTTCAGCTGCATGGAAGTTGGCACCTCTTACCCCCAACATTGTTGGAGGGCCAACTATATTTGACAGTTATGTATTGCTTTCCCTTCTCTTATCATCTCAAAGATTCCTTTCTGCACACACATAAGGATTAAAGTCAAGCCTGCTTTTCTTCTAATTTTTGCCTACAACCTTCTCTGACCTCTGGCTTTGAGCACCTTCCCCTGGGAGAGATCAAGGCTTGAGGAAGACCCAGTTACTTGGGAGTAGACAGGGGCAGACACCCGCTCTTGTTCACTCTCCCCCTCACTGCTCTCTTAGATCTTTCAAAATTTACTAATGCAAAAGTGCAGGGATTTCTGGAAAGCTTCATCCTTCTTACTTAGGCTTTCTCAAGGCATTTCACAAAGCCTT
This sequence comes from Uropsilus gracilis, assembly GCA_004024945.1. NCBI lineage: Eukaryota > Metazoa > Chordata > Mammalia > Eulipotyphla > Talpidae > Uropsilus > Uropsilus gracilis. The sequence continues at coordinate 8,657 of PVHY01001953.1, read as the reverse complement.
TTTTTAAAGTATCATTACTTTTCATTCTTGTTTTTTCACAATATAGGATTTCTCCCCTCAGGTGTGATCATCATAGTTCTCCCACCATCAATACACCCATAGTCCTCCATTATAATCCATTTTCCCCTCCTCACCTCTATTTTCTCCCCTTGCCCCCTTCCTTTGATACCTCAGATCTTTGGTTGGTTTTCAAGAGTGGTTTTAAGTTTGCCTTTCTCTGATCCTTTGTTTGATTTTCTGTAGTCCACCTGTAAGTGAAGCCATCTGATATTTATCTTTCTTCTTTAGGCTTACTTCACTTAGGATAATCCCTTCCAGTTCTATCTATGCTGTCACAAATGACAAGAATTTATCTTTTTGATTGCTGAGTAGTATTCTATCATGTGTGTACATTCATGTGTGCATGTGTGTGTCACATGTTCTTGATGTGCCCATCTGTTTCCATACCCTGGCAAAGCATTACAGAAATCTAAGGGGAGCAAGAGGCCCTGGCACAGTTAGTAAGCATAGGCAGAGTGGTTTAGAATTGGGGCATTTATGAAAGGAAGCTATTTCAGGAAAATGCCTCTCACTGTACTATGTGCTTATGCTCACAACGCAGGGCCTTCTGGTATTATAAAAAAGAAAAAAACCTCTCTCTTAAAGTATTACAGATATCCAGAAGACAACATAAATGATAAATATGCAAGTCTGACTTTACTTTGTATGCTTGTTTTCTCCTGGTTAATTTTTGTACAGTTCGTTGATTATACTAAACCATGGCTTCCCCTTTAAGAATCTAGGAAAGACAAAAGAATTTTAGACAGACTTCTCGCTGTAGGTTCAAGTAACCTGTTGGACTCCCAGATCCACATTCATAGCTCTGTGGTTTTGTGCAAGTTAATTTCTTAATTTCCCCCTCCCTGGCTGATGAGATTAGGGAATTAGATGAATATTCTTGTGTTTACTACTCTTTTTCACTTGAATTACTTTAGTGGGATGAGTGGGCTCAGTTAGGGTTCAACAGAACAAGTCTCTCACCTTGCACCCGCCAGCAGGGTGACCTTAAGCAGGCTCTCTTTGAGCCCCAAATTCTGCATCTGTTATTTGTGTTCTTTCTTTGTCTTGGAGCTTGAATTTTACAGCTGTGTAAATTGAGTGGGGGGAAGAATATATATGGATAATTTTTTTTAACCCAGGAAGTAATAAATGACTTTGAAAACAGCTGTTTGGAGGCACTTTCTTAATCAAATCTCAGTGCAAATATGCAAACCTGTCTTCCTTTTGTACAAAGCTCTCTTAACCACAGATTGTTCAAAACCTGCCATAATTTAAAGTGGGTTCTTTGGTCATATTTGTCAGCAGATTTTGACACAGCCCAGGCTTTTGTCTTTCATCTCCCCCATATCTCATGAAAAGTGACCTCTCTCAAGCCTGATTTGAGCCTCTGGAGACCTACATGGATCATCTCAGTTCCTGTGAGGCAACTCCTGGGAAGGGTTAAAAGATCCTGTGTAAAACCTGAGGTTGCAGCTGACAGTTGGAGCTTCATTGGTGTCTCATTCCCCTTATCCTTGCCCCCAACACTTCCCTCACCACTTGGCTCCTCAGGCATTTAAAAATTTTGCTTCTTTCACCTTCAGGGGAAGGACTGGCCTTAGCTTTGGTTCTCCAGTACCCACTCCCTCGGTGAGGCTGACTTCATACACTCCTGGGGTTGGCATTAAAAGGAGGTGGGGGAGATCATCACTACTGAGCACCTGCTTCATGCCAGTCCCATGGTAGAATCCAGGGATGCCTGCTTTTACTGATTGGCCTTGGGACCACTGGAAAACAGGCCCAAATCCTAGGGATCCTAAGGTTCTCGAAGACAGAACAACCTGTCTGAAGACACAATGACCAGTTTCAAATCCAGATCTTACTTGCTCCCCTTCTTCTGGGTTGGAGCACCATTAATCCCCTTACCAGTTGTATGTTCCTACAAAGTCACACACCTCTCCTCACCTCAGGTTTTCCATCTGTAAAATGGGGATTTGCCATTATCTCCCATGGATGTGGCAAGAACCAAATAAGGTCATGATTGTAAGTAAACTGTTAGTAAACAAACTAGTAGTAAATCCTAGTTGTATATAAGCATTGTTTTTTTATTCTCTCAAGTTAAAACCAACTCCAGTATGTATTGGGTACCTACTCTCTATGAAAACACTGTGTGGTCTATGGACATGCGGAGATAAATAAGACCAGTCCCTGCCCTCAGGGACTCACTAATATGAACATGTAGGCAGAGTGACCTTTGGTTTGCAGTATTTGCACAGCTGTAACCTGGACCCTGGCAACCTCTCAAGACTCATTTCCTAGCACTCTCCTTCTTACTGTACTAGTTTCCTTTCTGTCCCTCAAATGAACTTGATCCTCCTGTAGGGACTTTGCCATTGTTAGACTCTCTGCTTGGAAAGCTCTTCCCCCAGGTATTTGTGTGACTCACTCTTTCACTTATGTTAGGTCATTGTTTAAATATCACCTAATCCAAAAGGCCTTCCCTGGCACCATACTTAAAATAGCACTTCCATCCCATCACTCCTAATTTTTTATTGCATTTAACTTTCCTTCATAGCATCTATTGCCACTTGATCTTGTTCTTTATAATCATTTGTTTGATGTCTGTTGCTTTTTCTTCTCCTGGGAATGTAAACTTCTGAGGGTAAGCCTTTGTCTCCCTTGCCTGCCAGTGATGTATACAACAGTGCCACACAGAAAAGAAATATTTGATGAAGACCCATGCATAACCACTCAATAACAAAAAGCTCTATTTTAAAATGAGGGTTTAAGAAGATGTTTCTTCAAAGAGGATACAGAAATGATTGTAGTTAAAAGTCAGATAGTAAAAAGTATTGGCAATGATACAGAAAAATTGGAACCAGTAGACACTGCTAGTGGGAGTATAAAATGGCACAGGGAATTAATACAGTAATTCCTCAAACCTTAAACAGTCACCATGTGACCCAGAACTCCACTGGGTCATAAGAAGTAAAAACATCCATTCACACAAAATCATTTGGTCAAATGTTTATAGCAGGATTATTTAATATAGCCAAAAAAAACAGAAGCAATATAAATTGTCATCAACTGAGAAATGAATAAACTCAATGTGTATCCATAAGTGCAATGTCATTAAGCAACATGATGAAATGAAGTACTAATGATGTAACAATATGAATAGACCTTGAACGCCTTAAATTAACTGAAAGAAACCAGTGACAAAAAGGCAATTATTGTATGGTACCATTCATATGAAATGTCCAGGAAAGACAAATGAATAGAGACCGAAAGTAGATTAGTGATTGTCCAGAACTCCAGTGGGTTATAAAGAACTAGGGAATGATGGTTAATGAGTATGGGGTTTCTTTGGGGGTGATGAAAGTATTCTAGAGTTGGTTGTGGTTATGGTTACAATATACTCTGTGAATATACTGAAACTGAGCCATTGAATTGTGCACATTACATGGGTGACTTGTGACTATGTGAGTATGCTGCCCTTACCAATAAAAGTTAGGGAATATCTTGGCTTCATTTCCTGTCTCAAATAAGGAGGTGATAGGCCAACCCCATGTCAAGTCTAGAAGGATGTAGTTATTCTCTTCTTGGTGTTGAAGTAGAAGGTACACTGGGAGCCAGATTTCCCTGGTCAGACAGGTGAAAATAGCTCCTTCCTAATGGGTGCTTTTTAAAATAAACAGGACCCTGGGAAACCTACAAGGAAGACATCAAATGAGCTGAGCCTGAGAAATTTACTAAGTCCTGGTTTTCCAAAGATTATTTTCCCAACATAAGTCACAGAGACAGATGGCCCCAGACCTACTTCTGAAAATAACCACTGTTGAGGAGAGCAGGCTTGACTTACTGCAAGTAAGACCCACATATCTGATAGGTTGGATAAGAAGGAGAGTTTGGACTCAGGCGCCTGCATTTCTGCAGAGCTCATCCCATCAGGGACACAAACAGAAGCTGTTGTCTTTGCTGCCTTTCTGTGTATTTGTTGTCTTTTTAAAATAACTTTTATTGTTTTTTAAAAATCTCATCACATTTGTTCTTTGGGAAAATATAAAGTATGGAAAAAAGAGAAAAAATAAAGTTCAGCCTTCATTCTTCTCTCCTAGGGTAACAAGTACTAACAGATCACACACACACACACACACACACACACACACTTTTAAGCAACTGTCAGAATTTATATACAGTTTTCCATCATTCTTTTTTTGTAACTTGTTTCTCACCTCCCTGAATATGCTTATGAACATGGCTTATGTAATGACTACATATTGGCATTGTCCTGATATACCTCAATTTACATAATAGACGTATTTTTTTTCACTTTAAGGATGTTTTCCCTCTTTAAATGTTTTTAAATTTTTTAGACTTTTTAAATGTTTCACTTTTCACTATTACTATTGTGGTGAATAACTTTACAAGTGAATCTGTTGAAAAGTCATGTTAATATTCTTGGGTATATGACTCAGTTTACATTTTAAAAGTAAACTTATACCAATTGTACCATCAATAGCTGCGCACAAAATCTCATTTGTATTTACAGCCAATGTCTACTTTAGCACTACCAGATGCCAGACATTTTCATATATATTATTTTAATTTAAAAGTAAATTTTAAATGTATAAGGAGATATATGAGTTTATTATAGAAAAGCATTGATGATCTAAAGGTATTTCAAAAATTAAAAGTTGTCCATATCATTGATAAGCACCTTTAAAAGTTTATTTTCAACCAATAATTTTCCCATACTTTTAACTAAATTCATTCTTCCTACAGATGTTTTCTGAGCACTACTATGCTGAGGAACTGTGGATTCCCATTTACTGCAGTCATTTGTATCCTGCATTTTTTTCTCCAGACTCTACTTTAGTTCTCAGAACAAGCCCTTGAGTGTGGACTGCTGTTACTCCTATCTTATCAAATGCTGGACCACAAAAGAACCTTAGCCTGTTCTTGTCCAACTCCCATGTGGGGCTCACAGAGGTCAGAGAGGTCAGAGGGCTTGCCTGCTATCCTGAGCATCTTGTTGACCTGCACCCAGAGCAGCACAGCACAGTTCTGATGGGAACCTAGTCTCCGTACAACTGCTCTGTAGCAGGGTGGTCATATGATTGTCCAAATGGGGACATTTTTAGAGTTAAAGTAGGATATCCTTGTGAATGAATGTTAACAGATAAAATTTGGGATGGTGAATGATAAACCAAAGCGTATCATCCTTCTAGGTCTCTCATTTCAGAGTTCTAGCACTTTGAGATGCTTTTCAGGAAGGGATTCCTGTCCATTTGAATTACCATGAACACCAATTTGGCAAACTTTTTCTGAGCTGAGACCATGCCAAGCCAGACACAGAGATGGGCCGTTGGCAGTTCTAAAAAGCAGGCTGGGCTGTGCATGCAGAGCCATGAACACAGCTGACTCAGAAGCAGTAGATGGAAGCCTTGATACCCCATAGCAGCAGAAACAATCTTCCTCAATGTCCTAGTCTTTGCTCAGAATTGAGGATGATTTTCCTTACTCAGTGAAGTAACCTACTAAGAGGAAATAGATAGGGGGTTGGCATGTAAATGCAACTCTGGTGTTTTTATAAGGGGGGCTGAAGGAGGAGATGAAGTCCAGCCAGCCCTCTTGGGCAGGAAACCATCACTGGTTTCACTGAGATGAAAAATCTGTGCGTGTCTAGGGCTTTTTATTGTTTATTTTGTAGGTGTCATCTGCAGATTCATTGCTTGGGGCTGGGGGGTGGGGACACTATGCTAAGAATTTTATCTGCAAGATCCTAAAGTGTAGGGCTACCAGGTAAAACCTTATCAAGAGGCTCTTCTGACAGTCCTAAAAACACCTGGAAAGAAAGTTTGCTCCTACAACACATAGCTGGTGTTCTGGTTTGAGGGACCTCACATCTCCCCAATGTGTAAGCAGGCCTTTCCTCCCTTGGAGCCAAAGTGAGGTTTAGGATAAATCACTGATGTCTGGTTTGGGGGTTTGGATGATTTCTCAGGATTGGTGGGAAAAAATGTAAACTAACATTTTATGAATGGCCTTTTATTCCTTGACATAGCAATAAACTTGGCCAATAGCTAACACTTTAGTCTCATGGTATATTCTGAAGGCACACTCAGAATTCAAAATGCTAGAAGACTCTTCCTTGAGAACTAGCCTGTCTTAGTTCTACTTTTCACATAAGTCAAGCTATCATCAGTTTATACAAAGGTCTGAGTAGCTGAAATTCTTTCTGCAGATCTCAGAATCCCCTTGTCTGAGCTTCTTTTCTTATACCACGGTTGCCTTACTAATACCTACCCACCCTGTTCTCCCTATGAAAGACTCCCCACTAGAGGGGTTGTCAAGAGAATCAACATATTGGTTGAACCCTTACCATGAGCCAATTGCACAATCTACAAGCTAATATCAACCCCTTCAACAATTCTCTGTGTTGGGTCTTAGCACTGAATTGTTCAAAGAAAACTGAGAGGGAAAGTGAAGGGATTCACCAAGGTCATCCAGCCAGCATAGAGTAACCCTGCGCTTTGATCCCAGGTTTGTGAAAATGGAATCCCAAAGTTTTCCCACTTTGGATGTGTTTCAGCTGATGGATAGGACTCCTCCTCCACACCTGGGCTGATCAAATTAATTCTCACCACTCAATAGAAATAACATTACTGTTAAGGGTTCTCATCACAGGTCCTATGATTTACTTCTCTTAGCCTCCATTTCTTAACCTTGAAGATAGGGGTGAATTTTCCTCCCTTTCAGGCTGTTCTGGAGAGAAGATCTTATGAATCATCTGGTCTGATGCCCGAGCTCCAGGAGCTACTCTGCAAATGTTTGTTCCTGCCCCTACCTCACCTGCAAACTATGTCTGCATTCTCTTGTTTTATTTCTTTCTTTGCCCATCCTTATCTGTTGTAACTACAGCTAGTCTCCTTTTGAGATTTGTGAATGACCGCCTCTTCACCTGGCACCCATGGCTGTTTAGGTGAGATGTGGGGAGGTTTGTTCCAGCCATGTATTGTATCGTGGACACAGTGGAAAATTGTAGCATACCAGGTCCCCTTCAACTGATGATCAACCCCCAAATCCCAGGGCATCAGGTATCCTTCTACTCCTCCATGAGCAAACATCACAGCCCTACCCAGAAAGCTTGTTCAGATCATGTGGGCATTCCTCATCCTGACTGAGTTGAGCCAATGAGAAAGGCAACATGGGTCGTGGAGCAGATGCCTTAAGCTAAAAGAGCAGATACTTCTGAAGCATTGGTTTTATCACCTTGCAGAAAACTTCCCTGGCTCCCTAGTTTTCCTAGTGCTCAAGGTCTAAACTTACTCTTCGGAGACACATTTCTCATGGCCCACTTTACATAGGCCTTTCATGCCATGATCAAGGTATTCTTCTTCCTTCCTTACTCCCTTTTTCATTTCACAGATATTTATGAGTGCTTTCTATGTCCCAGGCACTGTGCTAGGTGCTAGGGAATGTGGCAGTGACTCAGCTATGCTGGTGGGCAGACACACATAAATTAACAGTGCCGTGTGAGAGGTGTTGCCACAAGGGAAGTACACATTGCTGTGGAAGCTCAGTACAAGTGGAAACCTCGGGGAAGTCTTCCTGGAGGAGGTGACATGAGATTAAGCCCTAAGACTGAAAAAGAGCTAGTGAGACACACAGGGTTGGGCAGATAAAGAAAAAGGAAGAGGAAAGACTATGTTTGAGAGAAAAAGAACAGTATGTGCAAAAGTTGAGAGGCAAACTTTATAGTTTTGTTCCATCAAGTGCCATTCAGAGAGATTTCATGCAAATGATGCCCTGAAGTTGTGCAACTTAGCCTAAAGAGAGAGCAGTAAGTTTCTGGAAGTGAGAACAGGCAAACATGTCTCAACAAATCTTAACAGACCTGCTAAGAAATGTAAGGTAACACAAGAGATTTGAGGGGTGAAAGGGATAAGCAGGTAGCTGGAGGCCAGATGAAGGATTAGGGTTTTAGGCCAAAGTATTTCTCCCTCTGCCACAGATGCTCAAGCATCCTCTTTATATCTTCCCATTGCAATCATCTGTAGCTCCAGGAAGTGTCTCTCATCGCCTTCAATTGTCAGGAGTCCTGTCCTGGCCTCTCATCGCAATGAGCTATCTCCTCTTCCTCACTAGGACCCACACACTCCTCTCCCATTAGTTCCTTTGAGGTCACAATTCTCCCAGTTTATATATTCTTTACCTTCTAGCCTAGAGGTGAGAACTTTGGAAATGTCTGTGGACTCAAACTACTTGTCATACTTTTGCAATCATGCACTGCTCTTATAAAAAAAAAAAAAAAAAGGCCAAAGAACAGACAACAAGAATTGCTGGCGAGGATGTGGAGAGAAAGGAACACTACTACACTGCTGGTGGGAATGTAAACTAGTCCAACCGCTATGGAAAGGGGTGTGGAGGACCCTCCAGTTAATGAAAATGGAATTACCATTTGACCCAGCAATTGCTCTCTTGGGAATCTACCCAAAAGAGACCTATATGTGGGTACAAAGGGACACATGTGCTTGGATGTTTACCGCAGCACAATTTATAATTGCAAGGACATGGAAGCAACCTAAATGCCCCAAAACAGATGACTGGATGAAAAAAATGTGGTACATTTACAC